>CANHQG010000469.1:0-18442 GCA_947462335.1 Harmothoe impar
CTGAAACAAACCTTTTATTTTTATGCCTGAGAAGCAGTTCTTTTTTTTTTCTTTTTTTTTAAAATCAAATGTGAGTGGCCTTAGGAACATCAATGTTGATATAACAGAAACTCCATCACAGTTTACAAGATGGGTTCTAGTTCTTTGGATTTCCCAGGATGAATAGCCACGGGACCAGCAGATTGGATTAGCTATGTGATCGAGGACCGAGTGGACCAATGAAGTCTCCGCTTGGATCAAACCTACAGCAGAGGCTGCACTCTCCAAGCAGAGGTCTTAGAAGGCCTGCCCCCCCCCCCCCCTCAATCACAGAGCAGGGAGGGGGTGGCCTGAATATGTTTGCCCCCCCCCGCAAATAATTTGCCAAGACCCTACGCTATAATACACATAATTCCCAAACCTTACTTCCAACATAGGGAAAAGTTGGGCACAGCAATCTTGGCATCTTACCTGCTCGAATGCTACTATTTTTTTTTTACAATTCTAACATAAGCATGTATACATACGTGCCACCATGCATAAAAGTTGACACTTAAAACTGGTTTGAATGGGGTCCCATGGGCCTCCGCAAGTAAGATTTGTTGCCTCCGCCTCTGCAATGTGTCGCCGCACGGAGTATCCTTTATCCCAGTGGGCACAGAACATTGAATCAACATTGATAAATGGTTGTCAATGTTGATTCAATGTTGGATCAATGTGGATTCAACGTTGGACAGAATTTTGTGCCCACTGGGATGTCTGGCTCCTGACAGTAAGGCCAATATAAAAAAAGATGTGTTTCAGGGCTGACCCTAGAAATCTTTATGCAATTTTTTTCTAAATGATTATATTTTAGGTCATTTTGGGGCTATTTAAGGGTCGATCTGATAGTTCACGAGTCGAGGTGGTTGTCAGCGATTCGGCATTGAAGTTCGTGAGTTAATTTCTGGGTACTTTTCAGGCCAAAGTTTTAGAAAAATCTAAAATTTAAAAAAGAATCTGACCTACCTACCCTAGATTTTCAGACCATGTAACCTGAATTACACCTTTTATTTTTTGGCCTAACAGAGCTCTCCCTCAGCAGCATCCGCAGATATCCCATCCTCCTCTCTGACCTGCCCTGCTGCTATCGTGACCCTGTATATAACAACCACATCTATATTTGATCTCGCATGTCTTCACACATTATCGCCTAAACCCGGAAGTAGATAGTGCACCCCGGATGTAGATCCGTGTGTGGAGGGCAGGTGTGTGGAGGGCAGGTGGTGGAGGAGGGGTGTACGGGAGGGGGGTGGAAAGGGTACCGATATACAGTGATAGGGAAGCTGTGGTGAAGGACGTTTGAGAAAGCCTTATTTTGCAAATATGAGAAGTACTATTATTAAGTTGCTGTTATTATGTATTAGGGAGATGGGGAGGGTGAGAGGAGGTATGCACATGAAGATAGATAGGGCAGGGGGCAATAGGGAGAGGGAGGGGATAAGGTAGGATAGATAGAGAGAGATATGCTGAGACAGAGAGGGAGGGAGACAGAGAGGCGTTCAAAGAGGGGGAAAGAGGCCAGTAGTTTAGGCAGAGAGGCAGACAGAGGCTAGCAGTATAGACAGAGAGGCGGACAGAGGATAGTAGTATAGACAGAGAGATAGACGGAGGCTAGTAGTATAGACAGAGAGGTAGACAGAGGCTAGTAGTATAGACAGACAGGCGGACAGAGGCTAGTAGTATAGACAGACAGGCAGACAGAGGCTAGTAGTATAGATAGAGAGGCAGACAGAGGCTAGTAGTATAGACAGAGAGGTAGACAGAGGCTCGTAGTATAGACAGGGGGGACAGAGGATAGTAGTATAGACAGAGAGGTAGACGGAGGCTGGTAGTATAGACAGAGAGGTAGGCAGAGGCTAGTAGTATAGACAGAGAGGTAGACAGAAGATATTAGTATAGACAGAGAGGGGGACAGAAGATATTAGTATAGACAGAGAGGGGGACAGAAGATATTAGTATAGACAGAGAGGGGGACAGAGGCTAGTAGTATAGACAGAGAGCCAGACAGAGGATAGTAGTATAGACAGGGAGGGGGACAGAGGCTAGTAGTATAGACAGAGAGGCAGACAGAGGCTAGTAGTATAGACAGAGAGGTAGACAGAGGCTAGTAGTATAGACAGAGAGGCGGACAGAGGATAGTAGTATAGACAGAGATGGGGACAGAGGCTAGTAGTATAGACAGAGAGGTAGAGGGAGGCTAGTAGTATAGACAGGGAGGGGGACAGAGGCTAGTAGTATAGACAGAGAGGCAGACAGAGGCTAGTAGTATAGACAGGGAGGTAGATGGAGGCTAGTAGTATAGACAGAGAGGGGGAAAGAGGCCAGTAGTATAGACAGAGAGGTAGAGGGAGGCTAGTAGTATAGACAGAGAGGCGGACAGAGGCTAGTAGTATAGACAGCGAGGCAGACAGAGGCTAGTAGTATAGACAGGGAGGGGGACAGAGGCTAGTAGTATAGACAGAGAGGCAGACAGAGGCTAGTAGTATAGACAGGGAGGTAGATGGAGGCTAGTAGTATAGACAGAGAGGCGGTTGTTCCAGGAGCCCGTTGGTGCCTGTAGACCTGAGAGCGGGCGTTCCCCCAGCCGCCTGCCTGCCCATCCATCTACACTAGCAGGGACAGAGACGTCGGCAACCAGGATAAGAGTCTTGTCCTGACCCCGGCACCCTCCCTCATCCCCTCTACCACCCTCCCTTACCACCACCTGCTCCCCTACCACACACCAACCGGCAGCACTGGTTGGGGCTGGTCATTAGGAGTCACATATCGAGTATTCAATTGGCGGCTGACCCATTTAACCCTATATAAAAGGACTGCCCTTGGACTATTAAGACTTTTGACTATTGAGAGAGACTTGACTTGTTCGTGTATTAAAATTGTTCAAATAAAAACTTTTGAAAACTCAGACTCAACTCATGATGCTTGAAAACAGCATTCAAGAATCACTCTGACCCTACGCGGTACAGACACCCCAGGAGAGTTGGCATGATGCACCAATGTAGCACTGGCAAAAATGTCATATTTTAGTGAGATGCCAATCTTAAAAGGTTAAGGATGTTTTTGGAAGAAATAGAAACAGGTCCATCATGACCATCATATCAGGGCCAAAAAATATAAAAGGTGTGTTTCAGGTTACATGGTCTGAAAATCTAGGGTAGGTAGGTCGGATTTATTTTTTTTAAACTTTAGCCTGAAAAGTATCCGGAAATAGACTCACGAACTTCAATGCTGACTCGCCGACGACCGCCTCAACTCGTGAACTATCAGATCGACCCTTAAATAGCCCCAAAATGACCTAAAATATAAATATTTTTTCAAAATTGCATAAAGATTTCCAGGGTCAGCCCTGTTTTGCTATAGGTAGGGTCGGGTAAGGGGCCATCCATAAATGACGTCACACTGGAGGGGGTGGGTGGGTGTTGGTCTGAGTGTGACAAAGTGTGACAGGGGGGTGGGGGGGTGTCAAGCCCAGTGTGACGTCACACTTTGGAAAATACAAATAAAACCTTTTTTTAAATGTAAAGCTTTTATAGTTAATAGAACACTTAGGGCCTTAGGTTAAGCTTGTTGCAGATTGGAGATTCTATCAGTTAATTTGATTGGCTCCAATTACTGTAAATTCTCACGTACAAGCCACAGCTAGTACGAGAGTCAGATCGCAAGTGCGGCTTATAGGATTTGCACAGAGTCAGGGTGCAGCTTATATGTGAGTTTTAGCTACTATGATACGGTACTAAAAGTCACCATAGCCAGATCGCTGGTGTGGCTTATAGGATCGGCCTGAAGTCGGGATGCAGGTTATACGAGAGTTAGGCTTATACGCAAGAATTCACGGGAGTGTCAATTCTAGAGTAAGTCACCATGTTTACATCCCAGTCATACAAGCCTGTGTTATTTGTGTCTCAATCACAACCCAGGCAGTTTGTAAGCACCATGCATTGTCTAAAACATAGCAGCCTGCATCCCTTGGAAATTCTTTTGAAGGTATATCATTATTGATAACCATTGGACCTGCGACTTTGTCCTAATGTACGGGATTAAAGCTATCCAAAATAATGTGCAAAGGAATGTTGATTGTAACTGGCATCCATTAAGTTAGTCACTTCGGATGCAAAGACATGTGTTACTGGTCTCCTAAAACCTAAGGAGTCACAGGATAACAGTGCACACCTGTTGTTCTTGTCAACACTGTTAGGGATCCATGGATCGAGGATCGCTGAACCATAAAATTCATGCTAGGATGGAATGGCATGGACCTCAAATCAATGAATTACTACTAAGGGAGTGGTCATTTTTTATCCCCCTCTAGAGGTCTCAAGGGGGGGAAGATTTCTGCGTGCACATACAAAAATCCACCTACCGCCCCCCCCCCCGTTGTTCGATAATGAGCACTCACTTTATATTAAACTCATGAATACTCATGTTAATATGTTATTGTCACTTTGGACAGTGTTCTAGTGAATATATGCTATTACAGCACCCATTTAGATAATTTACCTTTTGCCCTTGCATCACGAGATCGAGCCAATGTGAAAGTCTGGGTGCATTCTTTGACTAGGTGTAATATTTGACCAGTTTGATAGAAATCCATTTAGGTAACAATTAAACTGTAATAAACCTTTTTGAACCAGCACTTGGGTAAGAATATATTCAATACATGATATTTTATTGCTTAGCCTAATCATAACGCAAGTATAACATGATCTTCTATAGTAGAACTCTGATACGATACCTAACTCATGCATGGGGGGGGGGTGTCTGCAGATTTGTGACATAATTTTCTAGGGGGTGTTGGCTGATGTGTGACAAAGTGTGACAGGGGGGTGGGTGGGTCTTGAAAATGGCCCAAATTAGTGTGACGTCATTTATGGATGGCCCCTAACCTGAAACACACCCTTTTTAAAAAATTTGGCCGAGTCATCAAAGAGCAAGTTCTACAAAATCTATATCATCCCAATACAATATTCCAAAGACTCAACCTGCAAACCCCTTTTGGCCGGAGCAGCGATAGTGTGTTTATGTGATACGCCTATGGTATG
Source organism: Harmothoe impar (assembly GCA_947462335.1). Lineage (NCBI taxonomy): Eukaryota > Metazoa > Annelida > Polychaeta > Phyllodocida > Polynoidae > Harmothoe > Harmothoe impar. Next base: position 5,061 of record CANHQG010000469.1, read on the forward strand.
GGGGAGAAGAATAGGTGTAGTGGGTAGCAGGTGGACCGGCTTTGGGGGGCCATTTTCTGGGCTTCACGATGAGAAAACACCTGAGAAAACTGCTGTTGTTTGTTTGGCCAATACTAAGCTATTCATTGGCAGTCTGTAAGGATAGTAGGATTTGTCTTAAGATAGTATATAATATACTCTATCCCCACTCACTGTTTCGTAGACCGTTATATTATATGCATCTAATCAATATAGATTAAATCAGATATAGTATATACAATCTCTGGATTCCCCTTGAAATGTTTAACGGCCTTCAATGAACACTTGTAGTCATTATGTACCATTGCACCGCCAGAGGCGTAGGAAGCAAATCTTCATTGGGGGGGCCCAGGGGGGCCCACTCCAACCAGCTTTAAGTATCGGTTTTTATGCATGACGCATCATATGCACATCTATATAAGACTTTATGGAAAAGTAGTATTTGAGCCCCTTTTAGTTCTGATTTGGGGGCCCAGCCCCCTCTGGACCCACTTTTCCCTACATGGGAGAGGTAATGATTGAAAATTGTGTGTATTACATTACAGGTCTTGAACATTTTTGGGGGGGCCCAAACATATTCAGGCCCCCCCTCCTCAGTCATTGGGGGGGGGCCCGGCCCCCCCCTTTTCCTTCGCCACTGACCGCCGGTGAGTAACTCGCCGACACTGTGTTAGTACATCATGTCAACCCCTTGGCCCACATACGGCATGATGCAGCACTGGCGAGTTACTAGCTGGGGCTGCATCCATTTATCATGACGACATAGGGCATGGCACATTGAAGCAGTATACCATCCTGAACGGGTTATATATACGCTGATAGATCTCCAATCTCCGCACACTAAACTCCCACCAAATGGCCAGTTCTGGAAACAAAAGGAAGTGTGTTTCGCTGGTTCCCACTGGACGGATCCATCATCCTTACAGTGGCTCTCCGACACCAGCGGCGGCCTGCTGGCGCGCCATCAAGTGGCAGAACTGGGAACTATAAGCAGACTTAGACTAGGGGTCCACAATGCCCTGATCAGCCTCTGCTGATGATATATAAGCTCTGTGCAGTATCATTGCCATCATGATAAGCAGATACTCTAAGGAATGGCTCCAGTACATGCTTCCTCGTTGTACAATCCCACCTACTCGCCGGGGCTGCATTGGTCCATTGTAAATAGTGTAAGTACACAGTAGAATGGAATTACAGTAAAATCGACTGTAGATTTACAGTAGACAACAAATGTTATATTTTAGGAATATGCCATCCTTAAATGGTTGAGGGGAGTCAGTGAGGTTAGGAAGGGTGAGATAGACCTGCTGGAGGGGGTTAAAGGGGCATGGAACTGTAATGCTGCAGCACGTAGGTGTTCATCACCTCACTAGTGGTCACGGAAAAAGATACTGGACACTGGGTACCACTGGAAAGCTGTGATTGTGTAGATTACAACCCTGGTGAGTGTAAAAGGCTACGTGGGGGACAAACTTGGCAGTTGTACATTGAAAACATAAAGTTGGAAATAAGCTTTTAATTAGAAAAAAATTCAAATAAAAGCAAGTAGAGACTTTAAATGCATATTTTGCCACATGGGAATAAAGTAGCGTTGCAGTGAATGGAATCTGAGATTTGAGGTCCAAGGTCAAGGTCCAAGGTTAATCATTTGGTATATGATTAGATGTGTTGTGACAACCTTTTATGTGCGGAGTGTGACATGTATTATCTAATACAATGTTATGTTGTAGTGTATGAAATATTTCCCTACTATCTATCTAATGTCAAGGTCATAATGTCAGGTCAAGGTCATGACCTCATGATAGATATATGTTTGCATCCGGCAGCAGACAAGTCATTGCAAAGGGCCTGCTTACATTGAAAGTACATGTGTACATGTGAAATACATGCATAACATATCATCTTATGATAGCCTGATGGTTGAGGTGTCTTTCTCTTTCCTTTACACCATGAACAACAAGAATCACCTACTTTTTCTCAATGCTGTGTCTTGCCTGCATCCTTGACCTTTGTACCTTTCTTACATTAGGCCTACTCATCCTCAGAGTCAATGGTGTCTGATATCATGGAGTACATGTTTAAACATGTGTCAATGTTGTCTGCACTATTACAGCCACAAGCACATATTTGAACATTCACAGATGAGATCATTTAAAGTTTGGGGGCACTGCAGCCTTGTGACATGGCTTTTGGGATGAGCCTACCAGACTCCTGTTGCCAACCATTTTCAGTTGGATCTCTCGACTCCTGAACGCCAATATGAGCTAAAATCAAGATCCTTAGCTGAAATGCCGCTTGCTGGACATGAAGTAGAAAGCTGTGATCCATTGGTGGTAGTTTTGTTTCATGTCTGCATGCGCCGATTTTTGACCCATAGGGGAGGGCTTTTGCAGATATAATACAGTACAAAAGTCACCATACTCAGATCGCTGGTGTGGCTTATAGGATCGCCCTAAAGTCAGGGTGCGACTTATACGCAAGGTTTTATGGTAATTGCTACACTGTTCCCAGTTGGTTCAGCCTCATTGCTTTCTCAAAAAAGGCAGCCCTTCTCCTTCTATGATGCAGAGCTGTCTACCTGTAGTGCCCAGTGCCTGTGTACATATTGCAGACCAAGACAATCATTCTTATGTGAATTGCCATAATGACCTTGACCTTTAAGTCAGAGGTCACATAAAAAACAGTATCATAATAGATATTGCACTTTGTATATTGAAGGTTATGATTTCAGATCATATCCAAACACCAGATCCTTGACCTTAAACCTTTGACCTTTGACCTTAGACCTTTGACCTATGACCTACTCTTTGTCAGATGTATGTATTAGTATTGCATGATATCATGCCAAGACACAATGAATAGTTAGTCAGTTGAATTGCAGTAAAATGTATATTAAATTCCTATTAAAACCTCATTTCCAACTTTTATTTTCAATGTAGAAGTGTCAAGTTTGTCCCCCACATAGAGTTTTACACTCACCAGGTCTATAATCTACATATTCACAGCTTTCCAGCAATACCTAGTGTCTGGTATCTTTTTCTATGACCACTCTTCCCAGAAATAATGCCCGTAGCAGCTCAGTGCTGCAGCATTACTGGATGAGGCTCCGGGGCTGGGCCCTGATGGCATAACGACCTCAGCTGGTAACTGGTGGTTTGTGTTGTTACATGCTGATAGAACCATCTCTGTGTTAAGGCCAAAGAAAAAGGTTTGTTTCAGGTCACCCGACCGACCCTATCAAAAGAGGGCCGACCCTACGTTTTTTTATACAATTTTGAATAAATTTCCTTATTTTTAGGCTTTTAGGGTCAATTTTCGGGTCTTGGGAGAGGCCGGGTAGTACTTTCATGTTAAAGAAAAAAGTTTGAAAAAAAGAAAAAAAATCCGACCTACCGACCCTACATTTTCATGCCATGTTAAACAAACCTCTTTTTTTTTTGGCCTAATGTATAGGGACGTCTGTGTGTCATGCCCTCCACGGCATATACAGTATGAGGGCCCAGACCGGGAGGGGGGGTGCTTCCTGTGTCACTTGTGGATTTAGAAAGATGACAATTTCTGTGCGTGGCATCCACCCTAAACCTGATCAGTATTGGTTATACTTAAAGTCTGGCATGGATGCCACCCTGTAACATTCCGTTCCTCCTAGAGTGACATTTCAAAATTATGCCCCCCGTCTATGTGCCTTGTTGATTTTAGGAAATACGTCACGTCCCTTGTCAACATTATACCAGCCTTCCTGTCACTTGTCGATTTTTAAGAAATGCCAATGCCTTTTGTGGATTGAAAAAAAAAGTCTTCTCCTTGTCACAATGCTATAACAGCCTCTTGTTGCTATTTTCAATTTCACCCGATTGACTGCTGACATGTTCTGTCCTTGTGTACTCGCACAGTACATGGATCATCAGCTAATGACTCTGGTTCCCCCTAACCATCTAAATCTTTACTTAAGGACACTGGATACTATCTCAGAAAACCATAGAAACTACTTGAGAATCGCTACATATCTTCCTATATATATAAATAGTACAGAAAAGAAATATGAAAGAGATTTATGATGCCATACCTACGGAGCCCCTAAGGGGACATGCTTTTTTTTTTTTTCTGGAAGCCCAGAAAGTTGCGCAAACAAAATAAAAGTTGCGCAAACAAAATAAAAGTTGCGCAAACAAAATAAAAGTTGCGCAAACAAAATAAAAGTTGCGCAAACAAAATAAAAGTTGCGCAAACAAAATAAAAGTTGCGCAAACAAAATTAAAGTTGCGCAAACAAAATTAAAGTTGCGCAAACAAAATTAAAGTTGCGCAAACAAAATTAAAGTTGCGCAAACAAAATTAAAGTTGCGCAAACAAAATTCAAGTTGCGCAAACAAAATTCAAGTTGCGCAAACAAAATAGCTGCCTGCCATTTCTTACGGTTTGTGAATCGGACAATTATTAAGGATTCTACAGGAGATTAAAGTTATAGAAAAAAAAGCCACCCATTGACACACATTTACAAGTCACCCCCTCCAAATGTCACTCCCATCTCATGTCACCCCCCCCCCAGCCCCACATGTCACTCCCACCTCATGTCACCCCCCCCCCCCCCCCCCCCCCCCCGACCCACATGTAACTCCCACCCTCACATCACCTGGAGCTACACCTAATTGGGGCTATATGATCTTCTTATACTTTAATTTGCTGTAGAATCCTTAATAATTGTCCGATTTACAAACCGCAAAAAATGCCAAGTAGCTAATTTCCTTCTGCAACTTATACTTTGTTTGCGCAAGTTTCTATTTTGTTTGCGCAAGTTTCTATTTTGTTTGCGCAAGTTTCTATTTTGTTTGCGCAAGTTTCTATTTCACCTCACCTCCAATGAGTTTGTTAATCATGTGTAGTGGTTCGGAATCTCAGAAAGAGAACAAGAACGTCAGTTTCCAAGTGCAAAGTAGAAAGAGTGTTTTATTCAACGTATCCCTATTACAATTGAATCTAGTCTTAACCCGAAGGGTAAGACGAAGCAGTACTGGTTCAATCTAGTGATTGGGTAGGGTAATGCTGGGAGTCAGCCGGGCCTGCACTGACTGGCGACTATACGAGGAGGGGAGGTTTATATACCCCCTTTGGATATGAAATCGACATGATCACATGTCGGTTAGCTCCCGCCTGAAACGTGGTGTGCAGTACCCGAGAGAGGACAGTCGCCCCCTCTGGGATACCGCCCACACTAACGCCAGGCAGGAACAACCCGAACTAACCCTCCTCGGTCACCTGGATGGAAATGATTACCGTAGTAAACCCCTACACATGTATTCATATTTTGTCATTCATGTAATTATGCTGTACAAATTAACACCAGAATAAATTCTCTTTTTGACAGTTTGCACTGGCAAGAACAGAATAATTTTCTCTTATTGGCAGGTCAATTTTCGGAACTGTCAATAAGGGAATTTTATTCCTTCATTGACAGTTGAACTGTCAATAAGGGGCCATCCATAAATGACGTCACACTGGAGGGGGTGGGTGGGTGTTGGTCTGAGTGTGACAAAGTGTGACAGGGGGGTGGGGGGGGTGTCAAGCCCAGTGTGACGTCACACTTTGGAAAATACAAATAAAAACCTTTTTTTAAATGTAAAGCTTTTATAGTTAATAGAACACTTAGGGCCTTAGTTAAGCTTGTTGCAGATTGGAGATTCTATCAGTTAATTTGATTGGCTCCAATTACTGTAAATTCTCACGTACAAGCCACAGCTAGTACGAGAGTCAGATCGCAAGTGCGGCTTATAGGATTTGAGTCAGGGTGCAGCTTATATGTGAGTTTTAGCTACTATGATACGGTACTAAAAGTCACCATAGCCAGATCGCTGGTGTGGCTTATAGGATCGGCCTGAAGTCGGGATGCAGGTTATACGAGAGTTAGGCTTATACGCAAGAATTCACGGGAGTGTCAATTCTAGAGTAAGTCACCATGTTTACATCCCAGTCATACAAGCCTGTGTTATTTGTGTCTCAATCACAACCCAGGCAGTTTGTAAGCACCATGCATTGTCTAAAACATAGCAGCCTGCATCCCTTGGAAATTCTTTTGAAGGTATATCATTATTGATAACCATTGGACCTGCGACTTTGTCCTAATGTACGGGATTAAAGCTATCCAAAATAATGTGCAAAGGAATGTTGATTGTAACTGGCATCCATTAAGTTAGTCACTTCGGATGCAAAGACATGTGTTACTGGTCTCCTAAAACCTAAGGAGTCACAGGATAACAGTGCACACCTGTTGTTCTTGTCAACACTGTTAGGGATCCATGGATCGAGGATCGCTGAACCATAAAATTCATGCTAGGATGGAATGGCATGGACCTCAAATCAATGAATTACTACCAATGGAGTGGTCATTTTTTATCCCCCTCTAGAGGTCTCAAGGGGGGGAAGATTTCTGCGTGCACATACAAAAATCCACCTACCGCCCCCCCCCCCCCCCCACCCGTTGTTCGATAATGAGCACTCACTTTATATTAAACTCATGAATACTCATGTTAATATGTTATTGTCACTTTGGACAGTGTTCTAGTGAATATATGCTATTACAGCACCCCATTTAGATAATTTACCTTTTGCCCTTGCATCACGAGATCGAGCCAATGTGAAAGTCTGGGTGCATTCTTTGACTAGGTGTAATATTTGACCAGTTTGATAGAAATCCATTTAGGTAACAATTAAACTGTAATAAACCTTTTTGAACCAGCACTTGGGTAAGAATATATTCAATACATGATATTTTATTGCCTTAGCCTAATCATAACGCAAGTATAACATGATCTTCTATAGTAGAACTCTGATACGATACCTAACTCATGCATGGGGGGGGGGTGTCTGCAGATTTGTGACATAATTTTCTAGGGGGTGTTGGCTGATGTGTGACAAAGTGTGACAGGGGGGTGGGTGGGTCTTGAAAATGGCCCAAATTAGTGTGACGTCATTTATGGATGGCCCCTAATCACAGGCCTGTAATTATGCTCTAGAATCATTAATAATGCTTCGATTTACAAATCGTAAACAGTGACAGAAAGGGTACACATCAGCGCAACTGTATCTTTTGTTTGCGCAAGTTTTTACATTTTGTTTGCGCAAGTTTTTACATTTTGTTTGCGCAAGTTTTTACATTTTGTTTGCGCAAGTTTTTACTTTTTGTTTGCGCAAGTTTTTACTTTTTGTTTGCGCAAGTTTAATTTTGTTTGCGCAAGTTTAATTTTGTTTGCGCAAGTTTTATTTTGTTTGCGCAAGTTTTATTTTGTTTGCGCAAGTTTTATGAGGTTCCAAAAAAAAAAAAAAAAGAGCATGTCCCCTTAGGGGCTCCGTACATACCAGAGTAAAATCACCCCACCTGGTGGGACTTTTTACAGATGTGCTAGACATCATTTCAACCTTAAACAAGGCATCAAGATGTTTATCATAACAATAAATTACTTTAGTTAGGTGACTTAGGATATTTCTCAGGATCCTAGAGGTAATTCACATATTATATCATGGCTATATATGATAGGTGTAATATATCAAAAGAACAGCACCAATTATGGTGCCAATCTTTAGCAAATGGACAAGAACCACCTGACAAGCTACATCATTAGATGATATTCCACTTGTAGTCATCAGATCCTACATATATATCTGAACAGTGCTTACAGACACTTGCCCGGGTAGCTCAGTCAGTAGCATGCCTGCCTGTTGATTCATAGGTTGTGAGTTCAAGCCTCTCTTGGGGAAAACTGAAAAAGTTTTTCAAACTAGACATGCTAAGTACCACTGACCATAACATTAGCAGTCCTCACAGACACATGTCTGGTTAGCTCAGTAGGTAGCAAGTTTGCCTGTAAATCCTGAGATCCTAAGTTCAAGGCTCTCTTGGAGAAAACTACTAAAATATTTTCCAAATTGGTGTTTGCATACGCATTCCACCAGGTGGAGCTCGGGTGCCCCAAAACAGTTTCTGAAGGTTCTCAAAGCATCCACAGGGGGGCACTTAGATTGTATACAGTATCCTTAAGTTGGACCGGGGAATGTAAACAACTATAATATCTGATGTACCTGTGACAATCACCATTCCTGACGCTATCATGGTCCCTCATGACCACATCTATATTTGATCTTCCGTGTCTTTACGCATTATCGCCCAGTCCCGGAAGTAGCAAACCGGATGTAGGTCCGTGAGTTCAGCACAAGGGGTGGATACGTGTGGGTGTGGAGGGCGGGGGTACTCTCGTTCCCAAATCCTTCCGAAGGAAGGCTCTGGTAACTGCCAAATGTTGGGATTTTGCTGGGTCTGGGCAACCCCTGCTGGTAGCTTGGAACCAGCGAACAGGAACAGGATATGGAACCAGAAAGGCTGATGGTAAAACTACCTAAAACTACCATTATACATTCTGGTTCCATTTCCTATTCCTGTTCGCTGGTTCCAGCCTACCAGCAGGGGTTGCCCAGACCCAGCAAAATCCAAAGTTCAAGGTCATTTGGCTGTTACCAGAGCCTTCCTTCGGAAGTATTGGGGAACGAGAGTAGGCGGGGGGTAGAATGTTTTAGGCTAGTGCCTGCAGAGGGGTCAAAAGCGTCCTGGGGCCCTTTACATAAAGGAGAGGTTTTATTTCTTTAGGCGATTTGGGACAAAATAGGTTTCATGACAAAATTATTTGTCCTTTGTCCTCAAATTTTGGGATATCTACGAAATTTGGGAATATTCTCAACTTTGAGACAAAGGTCCCATCCTTTTCCCTTTCAATTTACAAAAACAGGAACAATATTTTGTCTCAAATTCACTTTTGTCTCCTTTTTTTGTCCCAAACAGCCATTTGCGAGAACCGACCAAACCATCGGTTCTGGCAACTTTTAAATTTGGGATAAATACCTTTTTCACCAACTTCTCATATCTTCTCAATCGCATGTAATGGATATGTTGGGGGTTAACCATTTCTTTCCACTTTCCTTCGGTTCTGCAATATTTCATGCTTTTTTTGTATACTTTTTCTTGGGTTGATTGAGACCATGTCCAAATAGGGGGTTTGGGGGGGTGGGGACAAAAGTTGGGACATCTGGGAATATTTGCACAACATGTTCACTAGGTGGCGTGGCAGATCACAAATTTAAGAAATATTTCTCAACTAGGTAATTTATCATACTGTGACTAATAGAGATATTGCTATATTTGGCATAGGGTAGATTCACCACTTTTGGACGCTCGTTTGCAGTGCAAACGTGACCCTTTTTCTTTGGCCTACAGCTATGTTAATATGCCACATAGAATTATTCTTTTAAGTTATGTAGATTAATAAGTTTTACTGGAACACTTATAGCATTACATCCTCTGTATTTGTAGCAATGAGAAAGAACCAGTGCACAGGTCTGTCCGGCTCATGGTGTATTTAAGTCATATATTTAGAAGGTCTTAAAAAAGAACTTCCTGGCAATCATTTGTACCTTTTTTTATATTATAAACTTTGATATGTGTGTACCTTATTATGTAGGTCCGGATTTATGGCCTAAGTGTAAATATAATGAAAAAATCCAACATGACGGCACCCTGTCCGACATAAGGTACATGATATTAGCACACATTCTGGAACAGCTCCTCACCACGAAACAGACTTCAGGGGTTGATAAGAAACATATAACATGTGTTTGCATGTATGTGATTTTATTGGTTGATAAGAACAAGAATTAGATTTTACTGTGATACTAATGCATTGGGCACAGAATTTACTATATTTTGCGATTTTTAATGATAAAAGTGTCTGACTTAAGGTGTGTGTCCGTCTTTGGGTGAATCTACCCTATATGTCAAGGACCACATAGTGCTTTAGTGCGTTATTACGTTTGCCATCATGATGCATGAATGCATCAAGTTGACCATATGTGATTGAGACACTCCAATGATGCACCAATGCAGCCTTTGTAGAGCAGTGAGAGTAGACTAGCCGGTTCTGCATTAATAGCTCCAAGCCTTTTGATTACTAGTGGAGAACCTGAATAGGGACCCTCCCTTTGGTGTCACAAACAATTTGAGAAATATTTCCGGGGAACCCCCCAAGAATATGACATCATCAAGGGGATTCCCAGGGAGTTGGGACATATTTCCCAGGAGTTGGGATATATTTCCGGGGAAGCCCATGTCACGTGACCTATTTTGGGGGGAATTCCCTCTATGACGTCATAAAAATAGTGAGTAAGGAAATATTTCCTGACTCATGGTGAGTAAGGATTTATTTCTTCAGGATTTTTCCCATAATATTTTGAGATAATTCCTGTCCGCTAGGACAAAAAAAAACACCCATTTTGTAAGGCGAGTTTGAGATTGTCCCAGAATCCATAGTTCCCAACAAAAGTTGGGACCAAAAACGACCTTTTTTTATGTAAAGCACCCCTGGCCACCTGGGCTGTTTTCCAGGCGACCTCTCGACCTGTTACAATAATTTAAGCGACCTGGCGACTTTTGGACAAATTTGGTTATTGTAAAATCGTCTTTGTGACCTGGCACCCTTAATTTAGACGACATTTGGACCTCACGGGGGACCCAGTGGGCACAGAACATTGAATCAACATTGATAAATGGTTGCCAATGTTGATTCAATGTTGATTTAACGTTGATTCAATGTTGAACTGAATTTTATGCCCACTGGGGATCCCTCTGCACCCCCAGGCTAACACACCACGCCATTGTCTCAAAGGGCACTCCCCAGTGGGCACAAAACATCGAATCAACATTGATAACTGGTTGCTAACATTGATTCAATGTTGATTCATTGTTGATTCAAGGTTGAACTGAATTTTGTGCCCACTGGGTCCTAGGTCCCCACCCGGGGCTCCACATCATGGCCATGTCTTCATCGACTCATTGCTTAGCTTAATTGCCTACTACCCGAGACTAAATCCCGCAAAGAACAAGCCTCAGCAAACTTTTAGCTGGTTAGGGAGTGGTCATTTTTTAACAACAGGGGGGGTGTGGATTTGGGGGGGGGGACAAAGAAATGTGGACCCCTTGAAGGGGGGGGCCAAAAAACTGTGGAAAAAAGGGGTCGGCCGCACTCAATTTCAACTTGCCTGAGGGGGGGGGACCAAAAAAGGGTTTCGACCCCTCCCGTGGGGTGGACCAAATTCTTTTTGACCCGCTCGCGCGAAAATCCACCAACCCCCCTGTTGTTAGAAAATGACCACTCCCTTACTTGCACAACCCAAGTTCCAAGTAAGAGGGCAGGCAGCTAGAAGCGGACACTAAAAGTCAGACACAGAACACACCAATAGTTCATACTCAGTCGTCTCAGCATACCCTGCTGGCAGTCTTCGCAAAAACTTTTTTTTACCATGCAGGACAGTCACTCCCTTACCGTGCAAATTTTGCAGGACCGAGAAGATTCCCACAGGACCAGATACCAACGTTTTGTATATATTTGGGATAATACGCCATTTGATCAAAAATGTTTTAACAGAAAAAGAAAAAAAGAAGCTTTTTTTGCCTACATTAGTGTGTACTCTAGAACTTGTAACTTCGGTTCTAGTTGGAATATTTGAGAAATTCTTCAGTTTGGAAAGGCCAGACCATGCAGAACACCCAGTCATTTTGCTAGGCCAGAGCCATTTTAGGCGGATATTGCCACTGTCCGGAACGTTTTGTCAAAGACTTCCTTTGTTTACTTCCACAATAAATGTACATAAATGGCTCGTGTATGTTGTTTCCTGCAATTACCGCCTGAGGGCCAGAAGTAATTGTTTGTACATCTCAATGAATAGAGCAAGCTGATTGGCTGAGAGTTAGCCAGGATATTTTTCTCATTCCACATCGGCGTCTGCCTGGCCCTATCGTCCACGCTAAATGCCATGTCATTGTCTCATAGGGCGCCCACAGGCTTCCCAGCAGTCAATGGGAAGTAGCCCTGCTGCTGTATCCGGTTCCGGTGGGTGTGCTACATGTAATGCCCCTTAGAGGTCGGCCATTTGCGTCTATTTATAGCTCCAAGTGATGCACAACAGATGCAATGGCTACACTTGATGTCTCTTAGGGAGTGGTCATTTTTTAACAACGGGGGGGGGGGGGGTTAGGCTGGATTTGGTGGATTTGGGAGGGGGTGGGACCAAAAAGATGTGGACCCCTCCTGAGGGGGGCGGGGCCAAAAAAAATTGCACCCCTTTGTAGCAAAAAAAAGTCTGCACATTACTAGAGCTCAAAGGGTTGGCCACGCTCAATTTCAACCTGGCTAGGGGAGGGGGGGGCAAACAGATTCTTACCCGGTTGCACGAAAATCTACCGACTCCCCCCCCCCTCTGTTGTTAATGAACACTCCCTTAAGTGTTGTGCCAACAATGGATAGCAATAAGTAAACACTTGTGTTGTTGCTGCTAATTCCACCCTACATTTATGTACATTTATACTGACAATAATCCACATGACTTTACAATAATTTTTAGCAACACGATAGGACTAAATGCAGGGATGAAAGTCCTTAGGTTTTTCCCTGATTTCAAGTTTTTTTTAATGTCGTGAAAAACTCTACTTTACTCTAGAGAACCTTTATTCAGGGGCCTCAATTTGAGCATTCAAGTTTCATCGCTGTAAATATCTCAGTGTTAGTCACCACCATTCATAGTAGGGAAGAATTTGTCCCAGTATTTGCAAGTATTTGTTACGAGGAAAGCCTAAGGCTTAACGTAGTTGATCTCTGCAATAATATAGGGGATCTATTGGAAACCCATCCCACAGGCGGACACAAAAACGCTTCATCAGAGTATTAAACTTGATCAAGTAGAGCTTAAATATCAGCAAGGGAAGTGAACACTGTAACCTAGAACATAGAGGCCGGGCTTTGAAAAGGAAATCAAAAGTCGCATCATCTATCACCATCAACTGCAGTGGCGTAGGAAAAGGGGGGGCCAGGGGGGCCCGGGCCCCCCCAATCACTGAGGAGGGGGGGCCTGAATATGTTTGGGCCCCCCCCAAAATTTGTCAAAACCTTTACTATGATACACACTATTTCCAATCTTTACCTCTTCCGCAAAGGAAAAAGTGGGGGAAAAGGGGCCTGGACCCCCCCCCCCCCCAGTCAGAACTAGAGGGGGCTGAAATACTACTTTTTTTTATACAACCCATTATAAGTGTGAAAATGATCATCATGTATAAAAGCCGATTTTATAAAACTGGGCCCCCCTGGGCCCCCCCAATGGAGATTTGCTTCCTACGCCTCTGCAACTTCATCCATGATCTATCATTTCGTAAATAATCCTAAATATCACGTTTAGATCCAGAAATCCATGAGACAGCTATAAAAAGTGCCCTGTAGTGGGAGTTTAACCCATAGGAGGGCATGATGCCTCAAGGCTTTATTTTCATAGATTTGG
>CANHQG010000470.1:0-18277 GCA_947462335.1 Harmothoe impar
ATAACCTAAATTGGACTCCTGTACCTCTCCTTTGCTACGGAATCTTATTGTGGGATCTAATTGCATACCATCAAATAGCTCTACTACAAATCATTGTCAGTTCCTTAAAAATATGTTTGTTATTGGTCCCTAGACCAAAAAAAATGTGTGTTTCAGGTTACCCGACCCTACCTAGCAAAACAGGGTCGACCTTAGAAATTTCTATCCAATTTTGAAAAAAAAAGTATATTTTAAGTAATTTTGGGGCTATTTCAGAGTCAATTTGATGGTCCACGAGTCGACGCCAGTGTTGGCGAGTCAGCGCTGAAGTTTGCAAGTCAATTTTTAGGTACTTTTCATGCCCTGGGATCAATCCGTCTTTTTAAAACGATTTTCGGGCTATTTCAGAGTCAATTTGATAGTCCACGAATCAATGCGGATGTCGATGAGTCAGCGCTGAAGTTTATGAGACAGTTTTTGGGTATTTTTCAGGCCAAAGTTTTTAAAAAATATTAAAAAAAAAAAAAAAATCCGACCTACCCTACCTAGATTTTCAGACTAAGTAACCTAAAACACACCTTTTTTTTTGGGCCTCTGCAAATATAATCTTACATATCTTTATATCATACATAACCATGGCCTTATTGATTTAACGTTGCAAAGCCAAAGGGGTTAGATGTCACAATAAATGGGGCTAGTTGTCACAGTCTCTTCAGTATGTGACAATTAGCCCCATTTGCTAATTATGTACAATTATCATCAACTTTTGAAGCGCATGTACATCATGTTCTCGATAAATGTTTTGTATGCTGTTAACATTCAACATGATTTGTTTATGTACTTAAGGGTTCTATCATTTTTAAAGAAATTGAGGGATGTACATGGAAAAGTCAAAATTCACACCCCATACTCCCATACATTATTTTGTCGCAGTATAGGGTGGGTGTAGCGTGGATGGAGGGACATCAGGTGTACCTGTACATTCATACAGAGAGGTGTGGGTGTAGCGTGGATGGAGGGACATCAGGTGTACCTGCACATCCCATACAGCAAGGGCATGAACCTACATCTCCAAGCGCAGTTCTGGTGGTTGGATGGGTATTATAGAAGAAGGGTCCGTCACTAGAAGTCCCCCATCTCCTTTGAGCATGGTATTCTGGAGAGAATACATGTATTTAAATTCATTGAGAGGTCACATATTTGTTACTAGGCATAATCAAGAATATTCCTGGGGTCCAGCACATGAAATGATTTTTTTGCTCAGAGATAGAGCCATCTTTAGTATTAAAAGTCCCCTCTCTGCTTTGAGCCAGTCTTGCTGCGGGACTGACCTCCATAGCCACAGCATTGTAGGGGAGCAAAATATAACAGAGAACCATGCACAGGTCGCCAGTGTAGTGCCCTAGTGACGTACCCTCATCCTACTAATAAGTAGGTCACGGGACTGCTATAAATAGCGTCAGTTGCGGCCCATGCCATACAGGGAGGTGTGGGTGTAGCCTGGATGGAGGGACATCAGGTGTACCTGTACATCCCATACAGGGAGGTGTGGGTGTAGCGTGGATGGATGGACATCAGGTGTACCTGTACATCCCATACTGGGAGGTGTGGGTGTAGCGTGGATGGAGGGACATCAAGTGTATCTGTACATCAGGGAGGTGAAGGTATACTACATGTATCTGAGACGGTTGCAGATGATTTTATGGCTGGAGTGGGCTGGGTCACGTGACTGTATCATGGTTGGAGAAACATCAGATATACCTGCAATAGTGCATTACATATAGGCATGGGGAAGTGTGATCCTCTCTTCCCCTTCTATTGTAAATTGCATTTATGCCAAGCATCCTGTGTGGCCGTGAGAATGAAGATGTGCCATTTTCCAATCTCTATTTTGGGGCAAACTTAAAACACTTTAGATAGATCCACACTTCCCACTAAGTTGTGTACAGCTCTGGGCCCACCCTGGCAGCCCACCCACCGGGCAGCCACACCCTGGAGAAGATAGGGCAGGGTTATGGATTGGGGGACTCCGTGATAAATGTCCAAATACGAGTCTACAAATCCGTTTACTGCCTATTGTATATAAACCAGGTATAAAAAGGCTTCCTGTGATATCTGACTGTGAGTGTTCACGCCTGTATTCCTGGAAGCCCACTGTTATGTTGTTCAGTGAGCCACTTTGTTCAGGCTATAGTTACAGGCATTATCAGAAGTAAGCAGTTACATGCCGTTGACAATGGTTAGGGAATATGATACTTCAGTTAGAGTTGAATTGGTCCATTAAGACGTACAGGCTTAGTATTATTCTGTACGGAACAATAGTATTATTCTCATTGGTCTTAATACACATTTTGTAGTATAAATGTATGACTAATTTGGTTAAATATACATATTAGTGTGAATGACCTATAGGCTATGTAAATATATAGACCTGTCCATAGTTTTATTATACATTTCCATTGGTTGGACCACAAGGGAGAAATAGCTCCCCACACTTCCGCCATAACTTTTCTCAATTCAAGAAAATAAGATGCATAAACTCCTCTGGTGGACAAGCGACGGGACAAGCGACTTGTTAGTTAAAGAAAATCATTTTCTTAAAGCAAATTCAACATTTGACCACCAGGCGAATTTGATTATCTTATTTTCTGAAAATGGCTGTGTTCTGATGAACTGCATCCAATGAATAATGCTACTCCGCAGTAGGCATGCATTGATGCAATATCACCCCGAACGTCTCTTTTTATCTTGAGGTGAATTCAAAGAGGAAAAAGGAGCTCCACATCTTAAGACATGCCCACGCTCGGTGACAGAAAAATGATTAAAAAAAACACAGAAGTCTAAGTGTTATCAGGTGGCGGTGGTGAAAGGCAGGAAAAGGAGTCCTCAAGAACATGAGCATGGACGTGATACAATCGGATACAAACAGAAAACACAGAGCTGGGAGAAAAGACGACAGTTAGCCCCAGCGGAAGTTCTAAAAACAATCAAAGGAGATGGTAATCTGGCACCTTGGTCCGAGTCTGGTGGAGGAGCGCAGAACGGATGGAGTACCATAGGGTTAGTGTGGAGGGGCAGGGGTGTCTTCTTTCCTTTGTCATTGTCAGTTTCTGAACTGCTATCAAAGTCAGATTCTACAGCGGGGTAGTGATGAGAGTTAAATGGGAGCAACAAAAGATAAGTATGTTTTCATGTGTTAAAATGTCAACAAGCAATACGAAATGTTAGGTATATAATACACTTAAAGTTACTGAATGAAATGTACATGTATAGGTTATCAAATAATCTGCAATAACTATCATATAATATATAAAATTTGTATGCAAATGCGGATAAAACATGTACCACCTAGTAAACACCCGACGTAATTCCAACGTATAGCTCAGAGGTTTCTGTAGGTAGATTTCCAACCGAAGGTTTGAATTTCGACGTTTTACAAGGTTTATGAACGTCAAAACATTAAGGTTTATATATGTTCTACAAACGTTTATGTTTGATTTACGTTTATCTACCTCATTCGGACGTGGAAAAACGTAACATAACTACATAGACCTACTTTGAAATTCATAGTTTTTCAACTTGAATTGAAGTGTCCATAAGGTGGCAGCACTATCAAGTTTGCAAAGAAACAGCTGCCACTCCAGCAAATGTACCCCTTTTAACAGTAAAACTCTTAATGATTATGAATTTGATATAATGCATACACCCCAATGAATATATATCTATAAATATTTGGGAATAAAAAAATAGCGCGTGTCATGTGTTTTACGACTCTTTTTTGTATCATCACCACATCAGTGGTAATGAAAAAAATACAAAGCTTCAATGAGGCCAAAACTAATTCTACTATGGTATAATCAGATTAAATCCATTTCTGAATGTAAATGACACACGGCTATGCTTGAATCCCCGTGTTAAATCCAGGTAAAAGCTAGGTATCTTATACATCAAGTTATATGTGTTATTTTGTCAAATATCTATGTCTGAATAAGGTAGAAAAATGTAGATACATGCATACAACGTTTATCTATGTCTGAAAGAGTACCCCAGTGCCCACTGCTCACATCCCCCCATGTCCCCTGTGCCGCCCTCACCCTGTCGTACCCCAGTGCCCACTGCTCACATCCCCCCATGTCCCCTGTGCCGCCCTCACCCTGTCGTACCCCAGTGCCCACTGCTCACATCCCCCCATGTCCCCTGTGCCGCCCTCACCCTGTCGTACCCCAGTGCCCACTGCTCACATCCCCCCATGTCCCCTGTGCCGCCCTCACCCTGTCGTACCCCAGTGCCCACTGCTCACATCCCCCCATGTCCCCTGTGCCGCCCTCACCCTGTAGTACCCCAGTGCCCACTGCTCACATCCCCCCATGTCCCCTGTGCCGCCCTCACCCTGTATTACCCCAGTACCCACTGCTCACATCCCTCCATGTCCCCTGTGCCGCCCTCACCCTGTCGTACCCCAGTACCCACTGCTCACATTCCCCCATGTCCCCTGTGCCGCCCTCACCCTGTCGTACCCCAGTACCCACTGGTCACATCCCCCCATGTCCCCTGTGCCGCCCTCACCCTGTAGTACCCCAGTACCCACTGCTTACATCCCTCCATGTCCCCTGTGCCGCCCTCACCTTGTCGTACCCCAGTACCCACTGCTCACATCCCCCATGTCCCCTGTGCCGCCCTCACCCTGTGGTACCCCAGTACCCACTGGTCACATCCCCCCATGTCCCCTGTGCCGCCCTCACCCTGTAGTACCCCAGTACCCACTGCTCACATCCCCCATGTCCCCTGTGCCGCCCTCACCCTGTAGTACCCCAGTACCCACTGCTCACATCCCCCATGTCCCCTGTGCCGCCCTCACCCTATCGTACCCCAGTACCCACTGCTCACATCCCCCCATGTCCCCTGTGCCGCCCTCACCCTGTAGTACCCCAGTACCCACTGCTCACATCCCCCATGTCTCCTGTGCCGCCCTCACCCTGTAGTACCCCAGTACCCACTGCTCACATCCCCCATGTCCCCTGTGCCGCCCTCACCCTGTAGTACCCCAGTACCCACTGCTCACATCCCCCATGTCCCCTGTGCCGCCCTCACCCTATCGTACCCCAGTACCCACTGCTCACATCCCCCCATGTCCCCTGTGCCGCCCTCACCCTGTAGTACCCCAGTACCCACTGCTCACATCCCCCATGTCTCCTGTGCCGCCCTCACCCTGTAGTACCCCAGTACCCACTGCTCACATCCCCCCATGTCCCCTGTGCCGCCCTCACCCTGTAGTACCCCAGTACCCACTGCTCACATTCCCCCATGTCCCCTGTGCCGCCCTCACCCTGTCGTACCCCAGTGCCCACTGGTCACATCCCCCCATGTCCCCTGTGCCGCCCTCACCCTGTATTACCCCAGTACCCACTGCTCACATCCCTCCATGTCCCCTGTGCCGCCCTCACCCTGTCGTACCCCAGTACCCACTGCTCATATTCCCCCATGTCCCCTGTGCCGCCCTCACCCTGTCGTACCCCAGTACCCACTGCTCACATTCCCCCATGTCCCCCTGTGCCGCCCTCACCCTGTAGTACCCCAGTACCCACTGCTTACATCCCTCCATGTCCCCTGTGCCGCCCTCACCTTGTCGTACCCCAGTACCCACTGCTCACATCCCCCATGTCCCCTGTGCCGCCCTCACCCTGTAGTACCCCAGTACCCACTGGTCACATCCCCCCATGTCCCCTATGCCGCCCTCACCCTGAAGTACCCCAGTACCGACTGCTCACATCCCCCATGTCCCCTGTGCCGCCCTCACCCTGTAGTACCCCAGTACCCACTGGTCACATCCCCCCATGTCCCCTGTGCTGCCCTCACCCTGTAGTACCCCAGTACCCACTGCTCACATCCCCCATGTCCCCTGTGCCACCCTCACCCTGTAGTACCCCAGTACCCACTGCTCACATCCCCCATGTCCCCTGTGCCGCCCTCACCCTATCGTACCCCAGTACCCACTGCTCACATCCCCCCATGTCCCCTGTGCCGCCCTCACCCTGTCGTACCCCAGTACCCACTGCTCACATCCCCCATGTCCCCTGTGCCGCCCTCACCCTATCGTACCCCAGTACCCACTGCTCACATCCCCCCATGTCCCCTGTGCCGCCCTCACCCTATCGTACCCCAGTACCCACTGCTCACATCCCCCATGTCCCCTGTGCCGCCCTCACCCTGTAGTACCCCAGTACCCACTGCTCACATTCCCCCATGTCCCCTGTGCCGCCCTCACCCTGTCGTACCCCAGTGCCCACTGCTCACATCCCCCCATGTCCCCTGTGCCGCCCTCACCCTGTATTACCCCAGTACCCACTGCTCACATCCCTCCATGTCCCCTGTGCCGCCCTCACCCTGTCGTACCCCAGTACCCACTGCTCATATTCCCCCATGTCCCCTGTGCCGCCCTCACCCTGTCGTACCCCAGTACCCACTGCTCACATTCCCCCATGTCCCCCTGTGCCGCCCTCACCCTGTAGTACCCCAGTACCCACTGCTTACATCCCTCCATGTCCCCTGTGCCGCCCTCACCTTGTCGTACCCCAGTACCCACTGCTCACATCCCCCATGTCCCCTGTGCCGCCCTCACCCTGTAGTACCCCAGTACCCACTGGTCACATCCCCCCATGTCCCCTATGCCGCCCTCACCCTGAAGTACCCCAGTACCGACTGCTCACATCCCCCATGTCCCCTGTGCCGCCCTCACCCTGTAGTACCCCAGTACCCACTGGTCACATCCCCCCATGTCCCCTGTGCTGCCCTCACCCTGTAGTACCCCAGTACCCACTGCTCACATCCCCCATGTCCCCTGTGCCACCCTCACCCTGTAGTACCCCAGTACCCACTGCTCACATCCCCCATGTCCCCTGTGCCGCCCTCACCCTATCGTACCCCAGTACCCACTGCTCACATCCCCCCATGTCCCCTGTGCCGCCCTCACCCTGTCGTACCCCAGTACCCACTGCTCATATTCCCCCATGTCCCTTGTGCCGCCCTCACCCTGTAGTACCCCAGTACCCACTGGTCACATCCCCCCATGTCCCCTGTGCCGCCCTCACCCTGTAGTACCCCAGTACCCACTGCTCACATCCCCCATGTCCCCTGTGCCGCCCTCACCCTATCGTACCCCAGTACCCACTGCTCACATCCCCCCATGTCCCCTGTGCCGCCCTCACCCTGTAGTACCCCAGTACCCACTGCTCACATCCCCCATGTCTCCTGTGCCGCCCTCACCCTGTAGTACCCCAGTACCCACTGCTCACATCCCCCCATGTCCCCTGTGCCGCCCTCACCCTGTAGTACCCCAGTACCCACTGCTCACATTCCCCCATGTCCCCTGTGCCGCCCTCACCCTGTCGTACCCCAGTGCCCACTGCTCACATCCCCCCATGTCCCCTGTGCCGCCCTCACCCTGTATTACCCCAGTACCCACTGCTCACATCCCTCCATGTCCCCTGTGCCGCCCTCACCCTGTCGTACCCCAGTACCCACTGCTCATATTCCCCCATGTCCCCTGTGCCGCCCTCACCCTGTCGTACCCCAGTACCCACTGCTCACATTCCCCCATGTCCCCCTGTGCCGCCCTCACCCTGTAGTACCCCAGTACCCACTGCTTACATCCCTCCATGTCCCCTGTGCCGCCCTCACCTTGTCGTACCCCAGTACCCACTGGTCACATCCCCCATGTCCCCTGTGCCGCCCTCACCCTGTAGTACCCCAGTACCCACTGCTCACATCCCCCCATGTCCCCTGTGCTGCCCTCACCCTGTAGTACCCCAGTACCCACTGCTCACATCCCCCATGTCCCCTGTGCCGCTCTCACCCTGTGGTACCCCAGTACCCACTGCTCACATCCCCCATGTCCCCTGTGCCGCCCTCACCCTGTAGTACCCCAGTACCCACTGGTCACATCCCCCCATGTCCCCTATGCCGCCCTCACCCTGAAGTACCCCAGTACCGACTGCTCACATCCCCCATGTCCCCTGTGCCGCCCTCACCCTGTAGTACCCCAGTACCCACTGGTCACATCCCCCCATGTCCCCTGTGCTGCCCTCACCCTGTAGTACCCCAGTACCCACTGCTCACATCCCCCATGTCCCCTGTGCCACCCTCACCCTGTAGTACCCCAGTACCCACTGCTCACATCCCCCATGTCCCCTGTGCCGCCCTCACCCTATCGTACCCCAGTACCCACTGCTCACATCCCCCCATGTCCCCTGTGCCGCCCTCACCTTGTCGTACCCCAGTACCCACTGGTCACATCCCCCCATGTCCCCTGTGCCGCGCTCACCCTGTCGTACCCCAGTGCCCACTGCTCACATCCCCCCATGTCCCCTGTGCCGCGCTCACCCTG
This sequence comes from Harmothoe impar, assembly GCA_947462335.1. NCBI lineage: Eukaryota > Metazoa > Annelida > Polychaeta > Phyllodocida > Polynoidae > Harmothoe > Harmothoe impar. The sequence continues at coordinate 8,363 of CANHQG010000470.1, forward strand.
TCGTACCCCAGTACCCACTGGTCACATTCCCCCATGTCCCCTGTGCCGCCCTCACCCTGTCGTACCCCAGTGCCCACTGCTCACATCCCCCCATGTCCCCTGTGCCGCCCTCACCCTGTAGTACCCCAGTACCCACTGCTCACATTCCCCCATGTCCCCTGTGCCGCCCTCACCTTGTACCCCAGTACCCACTGCTCACATCCCCCATGTCCCCTGTGCCGCCCTCACCCTGTCGTACCCCAGTACCCACGGCTCACATCCCCCCATGCCCCCTGTGCCGCCCTCACCCTGTAGTACCCCAGTACCCACTGCCCACATCCCTCCATGTCCCCTGTGCCGCCCTCACCCTGTACATAGTACCCCAGTACCCACTGCTCACATCCCCCATGTCCCCTGTGCTACCCTCACCCTGTCGTACCCCAGTACCCACTGCTCACATCCCCCATGTCCCCTGTGCTACCCTCACCCTGTCGTACCCCAGTACCCACGGCTCACATCCCCCCATGTCCCCTTTGCCGCCCTCACCCTGTACATAGTACCCCAGTACCCACTGCCCACATCCCTCCATGTCCCCTGTGCCGCCCTCACCCTGTACATAGTACCCCAGTACCCACTGCTCACATCCCCCATGTCCCCTGTGCTACCCTCACCCTGTCGTACCCCAGTACCCACCGCTCTCATCCCTCCATGTCCCCTGTGCCGCCCTCACCCTGTACATAGTACCCCAGTACCCACTGCTCACATCTCCCATGCCCCCTGTGCCGCCCTCACTCTGTAGTACCCCCGTACCCACTGCTCACATCACGCCACCTTCTCCCATTGGCTGTTTTTGGTCGTCTGAAGTGTGAACCAGCTCCACAATCGGGCCACTTCCTGTTTGGTTGCCGACATGACCCCTGGCGGCCACTTTTTAAAGGCCATTCCCAGGCTGGAAGGTCTACTCGGTGAGCAACTCGCTACAGAGGAGGCCTCTACTGAGCACCAGTCACACCAGACATCGTCTTTAGTGCTATAAAATCAGCAAGAAATTGTCACATTGCACAGGCCACAGTTGTAGATACAGTTCTCAATAAATGATGTGATACATCTGGTTTCAGTTTACCATTCTTCCAAGAAAGACCTGTTTATGTAAACTGTATGTATATGGCGACTCTTATCAGGTTATCGAGTACAGGTACATGTATGACGTATACACATAATTATCTTATCTCAATGTACTTCCACGTTAAGGTATATAGGAATTAGACTTCCAAAGGAAAATATTAATGAATATTTAATTAAGAGCAACTCCCTGAAAGGTGTTGAATATCAAATTAAAAAAACAAAAAACAAAAAAAACAAAATGTTACCGGCGCGCTAGATAGTCTGATGACAATACTATCAACATAATTATATGTATATAGTTTAATCATTTGTACATGCGTACGCCATGCGTACATCATTTCATACGTCTACTTCTATGCCCCCGCTTCTATGCCCCTTTTTCTTAAATATGTCGCTCAAGCTTGGTGCAAGAGGGGCGAGTTTTCACTTCTCTGTTGGGAGGTATGGCCTACATATACACATACACATCGTACTTATTGCATGGTTGGGGCCGGAAGTGAGTGACCGGAAGGAGTCGTCAGTGGGGGGGGGGGGGTAGATAAGTAGAGCAGCATCGTTGAGCTGCTCAGCTGAGTGTTGGGAGCAGCTCTGTGGCTGCTGCATTCTGTAGCCAGAGATGCGCCACCCGCCGAAGTCAATTATCTCTCTGTACTATACGGCCATATTCATCCACTGATGATGATTGTTAGTTCATGCAATTGGATTTGAGTCTAGACCAAGCATCTTACTGGAGAGTGACACCTCTGCTGGAGCTCTGTACCCCTCAGAGAGGCCCTTTGCTGACTGCCTCTGCCGCAGAATGCTGCTGTTGCTGCTCAGGTGCGGCAGTACCTGTGTGTTGGGTGGGGCCGTGCAGGAGCGCTGCCTACCTGTCTGGCCGCCCAGTCTACCTGTCCGACGCCGCAGCCTTTCATCTCTGGTGGGTAGTTGGTACTAGGTGGTACGCCCCCTGCCCTCCCCTGCCCATCACTCCAGCACCACCACCTCCTCCAGTCAGTTCTACCCGCTCCTTCCTCATCCCCTGCCTCACGCCTACACCACACCCTTTTCCTCCTGTGGCTAGCATCCATTCCATCACGTGGGCTAGAGCTGCACAGGATTGACCTCTACTATGTGTGGGTGTTTAGTGTGATATCCCCCTAAGTGTTGTAGATGATCAACTAAGCAACACACATGGGTCAATCAAGTTAAATTATGTGAGCAACACCTTTAAAATACATGTATGGGCTTCACATAGGGGAACATTCACAAGTGACCTCAATGACGAGGGTCTTTGATTACGACATAATACTACAAATGGTAACACAAGTATAGGCGAGGGTTCTTTAAAAGGTGACGTAATTTGTGAACGTTCTTTACAATCAATCATTGTCTTCTATATGTTTGTACGGTCCTTTGATTCCCTACGTCTTTGATAAAATTTAATGCCCACCTTGGTGATTGAAAAGTAAAACTAAAATACATGTACACTTTACATGCAACCTTCTCAGAACCTGTATAGGGAAGTGATATGTCCCTTGAACATATTGTAAATCTAGTTGTATGACTGCCATGCTGCACATATCTACATACATAATTGCGTCTATACCTTTTGAGAGGACAATGGAGTTCTAAATCGTGGATCTAGACGGATAATCCCTGCATGAGATGGATTACTTGTTAATGTATTCTCATGGATTATAATGTCATGGTGTAAGGCGGTCTCTCCAGGGGGAACGTTTACAAATAAAAAAAAATATAGGGGATTGGCTGGAAGACGTCCTTATATTCAGTGAAACCATGACCTGTGCCATACTTTTGTATAGGTCAATAATTTAGCCAACATATTTATAGTGAGAATGAATTCGGGACTTGAAAGGTGAACCAAAATGGGTGACGTCATTTGTGAACGTTCCTTCCGTGTATCCATTCTATGTCATAAAGGTGTGTTTATATTTTGATCCTTTATGGAGTCTATGGCGGACAACCATCATCATGGGGATTAGGATCCCAATCATCCGTATAGCTTGGGGATCAATACCTTACATCATAAGAAACGAAGACTTTAGTGGAGAGTGGGTGGGGTGGGGCGTCAGGGGTAGATTTAGGGGGGGGGGGCCCGGCGTGCCCCCCCCCAAATTTTCTGTACATTTGAATGTAATTTTTTTCAATGCCCCCAGTACTTTGCCTATATCACGCCCCACCTTTTCCACAATCCTGGATCCGCCCCTGGGCGTTATACATGTAGATCGTTATAGTGATCAATGTAAAAGGGCCCAAGTAAGAGTACATCGCGTGTGCACATTGTAATACAAATGTAGACATATGTACACATATAGCATGTATAATTATGATACCACTACTATTGCTCATGTCAGCGTGAAGGCCCATAGTTTTCCTTTTAAAAGCCCTAACTGTGCAGCAAGTAATTTGGCGGGAAATTCTTGGAGACGCAGCAGGCAGACGACAATCGGCGACTGTGGGAATGTGCCCGGCGTCTGCGCTTTGAAGGCACTGATGAGATGGGTACACACCTCCACAGGCGGTGTCCGGCCTCGAGGGGCCGCCAACCGCCTTCTCCTGATGATTTTAATTATCACGGCTTCCTGTGTATGATGGGCTTTTTGGGCTGCTGAGGCGGGGTGAAGGGTCGTTGGGGCCGGGGCTGAGTGAGACATTTACACAGTGTCAGCCCAAGGGGGATCAGGGCCCCTGATGAGGACCACTCCACGCCGAGGACGCCCTTCCTGCTCAATGTGGCCATCACTTCCGCCTTAAGACACTTGGTGGTTACTCTTCATGTCAAAAAGAAAAGAAAGAGGAAACTGATACAGTGGAGGGAAGATGTAAAGAAGTACTTGTAGATATATCTCACCCTATCTCCCTTCATACACAGGTTGTATCTTTACCAATACAGTACAGTCCCGGGGGTGTATGGGGATGTCATAAATCTGGGCCAAACGTTTAGGAACTTGATAAGGGCCCTTTTGTTGCTTATATAGTCTAGATGTCTAAGATCTACTTGAAACTACTTCGGTAGGCCATTGAGATCTAAAACGATCTTAAATTCTCAGGAATATCTTGCTTGATACCAACACCCCAAAATATATGGCTCCGTATGGTTTAATAGGTTATAGTCACACACAGATAAGAAACGTACTCGTAAAGGGATTAAGGGTGTGACCTGTGCTGGGTAGATTGGTACTGGGTGCTGATTCTCACAGAGGTGATGTGATCTGTGGTAGAAAATGTCCCCCCAATATGTTTTATAGAGCTGAAGACCAATACAAATGTTGTAGCAAACAGCGACTATTAAGCACCACAAATTGCCAAATTATTCGATGATATGTACACTCTATACTATCATGACTTATCATGGCAACTCATATCCCAACGTGTTCCCGGACACCAGTGACTTTCAATGGAGGATTCGAAGTCAGTGCTGTTACCTGGGCTCTCACTTATGTAGGAAAATTACCTACTTTATTGTAGCATGTATACTAACTAAAACAAACTCCTCCTGGGGCCAAATAAAAAAAAAAGGTGTGTTTCAGGTTACCCGACCAGTAGTATAGTATGTATCGGAACGGGACTATAGTTAAGTACTGTTTATTACTCAATCGACCTGCAGCCAATCAGAGGCCTCCCTTTTGGCGGGAAATTCAAAAGCAGCCAATGAGAGGCCTCCCTTTTGGCGGGAAATTCAAATAGGTCACGTGACCGGAAGTGACCTACTTCCGGTCACGTGACCTTTGGGCGGGAAATTCAAATAGGTCACGTGACCGGAAGTGACCTACTTAAGAGGGTCACGTGACCACCATGTTGGCGGGAAATTCAAATAGGTCACGTGACGGGAAGTGACCTACTTAAGGGGGTCACGTGACTACTAGGTTGGCTTTCAAAATAAGTCACTTGAGATTTTGATGGATAAATAAATTTAAAAAAAGAAAAAAAAAGCAAGCTGAAAAAGCTTGCTAAAAAATAATTTAAAAATACGGCTCTTTTTTTCTAGGAGGGGGGGAGAGGGGCACTCTGGGGGGCACTCTTTAAGATGCATGGGGGGGGGAGGGGGGGAGGGGGGGAGGGGCAGGGTTTTTTAAGAGTGAGACTCGCTTCTCTGCCCTCTCTAAAAGAGAGGGCAGAGAGGCGAGTCTACTTACCATGAAAGGTATCATGATCGCGTTTATGATGATGTGCATCATGATGTGACTATCTTACAACCCTATGAGAAATAAGCAAGACATGGGCGTACTTACACGGGCTATTTGTAAACTAATTTCTCTTGAATCTATTAACAGCTCACATTTTTTTTCTTAGATGACATCTGACAGCTGCTTGCTAGGCTAAGATATTGTTAAATAAACAACTTGGAAAGCTAATTACAGTTTTCTGGCTTGAAATATAGTCTTTCAACAGACTTTTTTTCTCATCTTACACAGAGGCAAATATCAGAGACACCCAATGGCGCTTAAACTGCTCTCAGCCAAGGGTCGGGCACTGCTGGACTATAATAGACGGGTCAAGGACCGTTCTACTGTGGGTCAGGCTAGGTCGGACATTCAATAACGCGACTTTAGCAAAACTTGCTTGAAAGTCTGACCATGCGAGATCCTTATGCCCCAGTCTGTCAATGCTGTCCAGACTTTCAAGCAAGGTTGTCAAAGACCTACCTGTCATTGAATGTCCGACTTAGCCTGCCTGACCCTCAGTAGAACGGTCCTTGACTCATCTATTATAGTCCAGCAGCGCCCGACCCTTGTATGAGAGGGGTATTGACACCATTGGCTGACTCTGATAATTCGCCTGTGTGCACGAGGGGAGGAGAGGGTTTACAGCTTGCGCTTATAGAGCACTACTAGTGGAGGTTTGGATGAGGAGGCTATGACATATGATGTTTGTCTTAAAAAATAGCCATGGCGCATGTCGATGTCGCTTAATTATGCTCATATCTCATGTCGATTTTAAGAATTGCTCATGTCACCTGTCACTGTGTTTTTCAAGCTTCATGTCAAATGTCACTAGGCTTCATCTCGACTTTAGTGGTCCACACTGCTGCTGCTGCTGCTGCTGCTGCTGTCGGTGCTGCTGCTTGTGCTGCTTGTGCTGCTCATGCAGCAGCTGCTGGCTGCTTGTGCTGCTGCTGCTGCTGCTGACAGATGCTACTGCTTGTGCTACTGCTCGTGCAGCAGCTGCCAGCAGCTGCTGAAGCAGCTGTCAGCAGCTGCTGGCTGCTTGTGCTGCTGACAAGGTCATGGGGGCTGCTGCTGACGATGTCACGGATGCTGCTGACAAATGCTACGGCTTGTGCTGCTCGTGCTGCTTGTGCTGCTGAAGTCGCTGCCAGCTGCTTGTGCTGCACGTGCAGCTGCTGCTGAAGCCGCTGCTAGATGCTGCTGCTTGTGCTGCACGAGACTGAGTAGCCGCTATTCGGCGTTTCACTCCTTATGTACCCTGTCCTAGTTAATCCTCTTAAACGGCTGAAAAGGCTCTCTCAGCACAGAGACTCTACTCAATGTAAGAGATCAGTTAAGTAAGTTTTCACATGCCACCTGACTACTGCGGGAGGGTTTAGACTTAAGCAGCTTAGTGCACACACGTGTCTGTTAGAAAAGCTACCTGCACACCTGCCTTCCTTTTTCACTAGTATTTACCCCCTGCCGACTTATAAGGCACCTATACACGCCTTCTTGCTTCTAGAGCTAAGCTGACTGGCAGCTATTTTAAAAGAGAATACTCGTTACCTGTATAACGGATAAGGGAGTTATGAGATTAGCGTGTGTATAGAAAAAAAAACAAAAAAAAAAGCTACAGGGGGCGCGTGTCTGTCTGTGAGGTAGAGACCATGTGGTAAGCGACTCAAGTGTAAAACAACAGCACCTCCTCTTGTCGCAGTGAGTGGTGTGGACGGCGGCTGGCTAGTTGAATTTAAGCGTCAGCTTGAAAGATAAGGCCAAATAAAAAAAAAGGTTTGTTTCAGGTCACCCGACCAACCCTAGCAAAACAGGGTCGACCCTACGTTTTTTTTTTAAGCAAGTTTGAAGAAAATTTCATATTTTTATACTTTTTGGGTCATTTTTAGAATTTCCACGGAGGATGGCTAGTACTTTCATGTTAAAAAAATAAAATAAAATAAAATAAAAATCCGACCTACCGACTCCAGTCTTTCTGCCCATGTTACCTGAAACATACCTTTTTATTTTTTTTTGGCTTAATCCGTTCACGGGCTGGCGCGTCACACCTGTCGTTAATCACCCCCTGTAGTCTTTGTATACACAGGTGACTCGGCTTTATCTCTTCACCAGCTATAATCCCATATACATGTAGCGCACGTTACACTCGTTAATTCTCTTTTCATGCTGATGGATTAGGGGTGGAAGGGTTCAGGTGAAAAGCGATTTGATTCTCTCTGGAAGAGGGTTGGAGCTCTAGGTGAAAACAAGCTTAGAACATCCAGATTAGCTGCTCTCTCGGCTATATAAAGAGCTTCATTTTTTCTAATCTCTGCCCACTTCGTCTTGTTGTACACTATCAGTCACGAGGCAGACGCTGGAAGTAGCAGATGTTTGCAGTATGGTTTACACAGAGGTTACCTGCTAATAGGATTTTGTCAGAATAGGGTGAGTTGCTATTAAAATGAACATTTAAATGGGTTGTTAATATGGTATCTGATGTTAATGAGCTAACACCTAACATTGAGGATTATGACCTCCCAGAGGGGCGTCTCGCCAAATTCTCCAGTCTTGACTATAGTCTTAACTGTCTAAAGACTGTGGAGCACGTTAATGGGTGGTCTCCTTACTAATTTCACTTGACCAGGCCGGCAGGGTCAACTAGGCTAGGTAATTACAACCACAAGGGCGGCTACTCAACATGCAAGTAGACCTACTACTACGAGATTGTCTTTTGACCACTCTGCCGCCGCCTGCTAGTCTGGCGATTACATGCTCTAGTATAGTTCTCCGCTCTTTTCGTCAGATGACGCCACAATAGGGTTTTTGTACATTTCCACGATACTCGCGAACATTTTAAACGCATAATGACCTATAATAAGCAACAAAGCACACTTCTAATATATTGAATATAAGAAACATGTCAACGTTGTGTATTTCTGATAGAATGAGGCAGATTCTTTGAAATATCAACTAAACTATAGTGAGATTGAAAATACTACACCATATCTAAAGCGATATAAAAGCTATATAAAGTCAGAACCTCTGACGGATCGGTAGGATCACTCAACCATTCGTCCTCGAAAGCAACACAGGGTTCCCGTCCAACAGGACTTTGAGCCTTGACGCTTTTGAGGAGGATTGATCTCATGCTGCTTAACATGTGGTGTAATTAATCAACACCGCGGCCCCTCTTTAGGGGCCACACAATAAACAAAGAATAAAAAAGGGTAGGACTTAGGTTTAAAGTGAATCTCCCAGGATTTTGGCGAGGTCGACAAAGGAGGAGATAACAGATTAAACTGCAGGAGACTATACGCAAACCTTGATACTCTCAGAGGGGGAGCTCCATATTGCGGACCTGTGGTCAAGGTAATTACAACCACAAGGGTGGCTACTCAACATGCAAGTAGACCTACTACTACGAGATTGTCTTTTGACCACTCTGCTGCCGCCTGCTGGTCTGGCCATTACATGCTCTAGTGTAGTTCTCCGCTCTTTTCGTCAGATGACGCCACAATAGGGTTTTTGTACATTTCCACGATACTCGCGAACATTTTAAACGCATAATGACCTATAATAAGCAACAAAGCACACTTCTAATATATTGAATATAAGAAACATGTCAACGCTGTGTGTTTCTGATAGAATGAGGCAGATTCTTTGAAATATCAACTAAACTATAGTGAGATTGAAAATACTACACCATATCTAAAGCGATATAAAAGCTATATAAAGTCAGAACTTCTCACGGAACGGCATCTGCAACAGATCACTCAACCAGGTGTCTTGAAATGCCACACAGGGTTCCCGTCCAACAGGACTCTGAGCCTTGTCGCTTTTGAGGAAGGTTTGATCTCATGTTGCTTAACATGTGGTGTAATTAATCAACACCGCGGCCCCTCTTTAGGGGCCACACAATAAACAAAGAATAAAAAGGGTAGACCTTAGGTTTAAAGTGAATCTCCCAGGATTTTGGCGAAGTCGACAAAGGGGTAGATAACAGATTAACCTGCAAGAGACTATACGCAAACCTTGATACTCTCAGAGGGGGAGTCCCATTTTGCGGACTTGTGGTCAGATCTATCCCTTCTAGGGGGCAGGTTGCATGTCGTAAATGTCTACTACAGACATTGGGATATATTGTTAATCTTACTCTAGGGTCTCCATAATTAGACCCTGAATCCGTTGTTAAACGGGTGTGAGGGGGTGGTAACTAATACTTATGAGATGTTAGCTTAGTTCATAGTCTCCTTACCAATTTTCACTTGACCAGGCTGGCAGAGCCAACTAGTCTAGGTAATTATAGCCACAAGGGCGGCTACTCAAGATCTAAGTAGACCTACTACTACGAGATTGTCTTTTTGGTCCTTCTGCTGCTTAGTTATTACATCCTCCAGTCTAGCTCGCCACACCCTTTGAGCAGCACCACCATTGCCTCGGTAAAAGTGTAGGGTGTGTGCTTTCCACCTTCAGGTATCCATAGATTCGATCACTATCACCCCCCTTGAAATGACTTCAGCTGTTAATTAGGGCGTAAAGCCACCAACCAAGTCCCTGTCAAAAGATGTGAATAACGAAACGCGCTAGTATAGTTCTCCGCTCTTTCGTCAGATGGTGCCACAATAGGGGTTTTGTACATTCCTACGATGCTCGCGAACAT
>CANHQG010000471.1:0-18000 GCA_947462335.1 Harmothoe impar
CGTATGTCAGAATGAATAAAATGTAATTTCTGAACAACCTATTTTCGAATCTGGAGTTTTTCATAGCAGATGTCTATCTTAGAATAGCCAACAGCTACACTGGTGCCGTGACCACTTTGGGTAAGTATTGATTTACATTTATTTTTTTACTCTTCTTTCTGAAATTGAGAGGTAAGCTCTTATATGTTTGAACCAGAATTGGTAGGTTTCAAGGATAGCTATTACAGGTTGCTTTTGTGTGGTGAAGATATGTCAGATACGGAGGTACCTCCCCCGTTGGTTACTAACCAAGGGGAGGGAATGCGTCCTAGATTACGATCTAGGGTGAGGTTTAATGCTAGGCAGAAGGTACATACTTTCAATCAGAGTAGGGAAATTGGACATGGAGGAGAGGAGGAGGCCCACGAGGTGAGATCTGAGGATTCACAAGGGGATCCTCCAGCAAAACGTCCAGCTCTAGAGTCAGATAGGGTTATGGAAGGACCTGTCCAGGTGGGGGACACCTCACGGGAGGATGTGACGCTTGGACAGGTGACCATGGAAGATGCTGGAGAGGATAGTGACTCTAGTATACCTAGTCTGGAGGGTACAGTAGCTATACCAGTGAGATGGGAACGTAGACCAGTACCCACTGTAGAAGCAGTGGGAGGGACTAGAGTGGTAGTCCCAGTTAGTCAGGAAGGAGTTGAGGTTGTCAAAAGAGACGACCTAGAGGAAACTCCTGAGGAAGGGGAAGAGACAGCTGAGGTAACCTCCAGGGGAGATGGAATCTCCAGAGGAGATAAGCTGTTCCCGGATCCTTTTAGGTTGACAATACCTGGTCTAGAGGTTCCGCCTTATGAGCCCAGGGAAAGGTTGAGCCTGGAGGACATAAGGACGCTCCGATTGAGAAACGAGCAGGAGCATATGAAGGAAGGGATAAGGCTAGAGGAAGAATCCCTCAGGAAGTTGAAGGAGGAAAGGGAAGCTTTTGAAAAGAGTTTTTTGGCAAAAAGGTCAGGAAACATTGGGGAACATGCAGCTCAGATCAAACATCTGGAGCAGATTTCTGTCAATGTGGGTATACTTGAGGGTACTGAAGTCAGACTGAAGTCTGAAACAGAAAAGCTAGTGGTGCGGAATAAAGAAATTAGTTCCGAGATTCTAGCAAGACAGTTACAAGTAGCGCAGTATGATGAGTTGTTGAAGAAGCAGGATAGTAAGCTGGGAGAGTTAGAGGCACTAGCTCAACAAGCTGAAAATCGCATGATGAATAAGCTAGAACCAAAAGGGACGAAGGATATTGGGGACCCGGTGGGAAAGGCGCAGGAGGTGTCCAGAGATGAGACCTTTGTGACTGCCGACGAGCCCTCAGTAGTTATAGTCAATACGGTGGAGGAGGTAGTGAAACCACCTGTCACTGAGGATCTAGATAGTTCCATGGTGATACATACAGCAGATATGTTATCCAGTGTGAGTGGACACTCATCGATGCATGGCAGTAAGTTTGATAGGAATGAGGAGTTCATGTTAGAACTGTGTGGTAGAGTTGAAAAACTGTTTCAGGAAAAGTTAGATTGCTTTCTTGAAGAAACAGAATCGGTGAGTGTGGAGAATGACACTAAGGGAGTAAAAGGAGACGTTCCGGTAGCCCAGGCTACAGGGAACAAGCCTCCTGTGGGACCAGTTAACACTGCTCCAGCTCCAGGTGCTCATTCTACTCCAGCTCCGGGGACAAGGCAAGTTCCTACAGTTCCGGTAAATGTGTCTACAGTAGGTAGACCAGGTTTGCCCGGTGGAGCATACATGAATGCTCGGCCGCCAGGTCAAGGGAATCTGGCTGGGCCTAACACCTCCTACGGGGGATGGGGCAATGTGGAACCGGATAACTGTTATGGGAACGCGAGGCCTATGTTCAATATACCACCTCCCCCATTACCTGGCAGTCATGTAACTCCAGGAAGCATGTATACACCAAGGACCGGAGGTACTAACCAGAGTGGGACACCCTATCAACATAGGGGAAATATGTCAATGGAAGATGAGGCAGTGTTCCAGAGCAATCCAGCAATTAGAAGATTGGGGATTGATGCGGTACCGAATGACGTGGGGAACTTTAAGGCAGTGGACTATGCTTTGAGCCAGGCTGATATACCGTTGAGAACGGGGATGACACCTGTGAGGAAACAGGCGATCAATATGAAGCAGTATGATGGCTCGGTTCCATGGAGAAAATGGTTAACACGATTTTCAGCAGATATGAGACATAATGGTTGGGAAGGCGATGAGTGCCTTGCAGCTTTGTCATGGTGTCTGCGGGATGGTCCTGGTGATCCCGCCCTAACAAGCTTTGAATTAAGCGGGGGAAGAACGTACAAGGGATTAGTGGAAACAGCTTCTTGGGCTTTAGGTTCCACATCCGGTGCGGATCCCGCATCTGAGCTAGAGGCAAGAGTTCAGAAGCCCGGTGAAGGGCACAGACAGTTTGGAATGGCTCTCAGAGTGCTAGCAGCAGAAGCATTTGCATCTATGAGTCCAAGTGATCCATGGCTGGTAAGGAAGTTGTCCAGCCTGTATATAGATGGACTTAAAGACGAAAGATTGTCGAGCGAGATTGCTTCACAGTGGAAGACCACTATGTCACTAGCAGATATCTTCGAGCTTACGGAAGATGCTCTGAGAAAGAGGAAGCTGTTGAAAACTGTAGAGGCAGCCCCTGTAGCAGTAATAGAGATGCCCGTAGAAGAGGTTGAACTGACTACAGAGGGAGTGCAAGAGGTGGCAGCAATAGATCCTAAATGGAAAGGACGTCGTTCTTTTTATGTAAGACGAAAGGTTCCAGGATCAGACGCTCAAGCGCCAGAGGAGGGTGCATTGAAGACCATGATCGGAAAAGTCATGGAGGAGCGTAGTAAGGCTGAGAAGGCTGAAAAGGTCGCAACTCGTGGTCGCGGTAAGGGGAAACCCAACAAAGACACGAAATGCTATAATTGTGGGAAGAAGGGTCACTTTGCAAGGACATGTTGGTCCAAGGATACTAAGAATGTATCATCGGTCGAGAAACAAAAAGACGGACCCTCTTCTGACCAAAGCCCACCACCGACGGAAAACTAACAGGGGTTGTTGTCGATGACAAGATAACAACCCCACCTGTGATTGTCAAAGGTACTATCAGGGGAGAATCAAAAGATTCCATTTCATGGGAACCGCTGGGGTTAGCCGCACCTGAGTCTGATCCGCCAGGTGGAGATGGGCCCCAGGGAACGGACGAGAAAGGTGTTGAAGATTTAGCTCATCTGGACACTGTCCGCAGAATTGAGTTGGCGGAAGAAGTAGAAAGGTTTTGTGCTTCGCGACTCAAACCCGATGATCCTATAGTTAAGTTTCTCAACTCGAGGGGATATGACTTGGGCGGTGAAGCTGGAATCCAGAGATTTGCCTTGCAACCTTCTCCTTTACAAGGGAAGAGATGGTACTTGCCTGTGCAGATTCAGGGCTGCTCGGGGGAATTTCTGATCGATACTGGAGCTAGTCACTCCATGATGGGTCACCATTTCTTCAAGAAGCTCGCAGGTCTGTCGACTAACCCTGTGGGGTCTGGGTCGGTCAGAAGTGCTGATGGGTCTCATATGCGGACACATGGCAGACAGGTGATACCCTTTTGGGTGAATCAACATTCATTTGTTGTTTCAACAACTGTAGCTGAATTGACGGATGAGGGAATCTTGGGAGTAGATTTTTGTTCTCTGTATGGATCGGTATTGGATAGTGTGACGGGGGAACTCACTCTTCAGTATCCACAAGAGATGAAGGTCCAGTGTGTACTCCGCCGGATTTCAGGCGTCTCGTCTGTCTCTCAGACAGTGCGAATTCCTCCCCGCCATGTGTGCAATGTAGTTGTATACTGCCGGGAAATGGAATTCGACCGCATGGGGGTGGTGGAACCGAATCAGCAGCATTTGAGTAAGCTGGGGTTGGTTTCCACCAGTGCCTTAGTGCAGAGTTCAAGACGAACAGTAGTACCAGTCAGTAATATGACTTTTCAGGATGTGTACCTGGAAAAAGGGACGACCTTTGGGGACGTAACATATGCTGACGTGGTAGGAAGAGCTGACTCACCAGAAGTAGAGTTAGCAGTAAAGAGAGCAGTGGAAATAGGAGCTTTGGATCCATCCGCTATGCCAGTGGTATTGCAAGACACTGGGGAGCAGGATAGGAAGGAAGGATATGGATTGCCACTGCATCTTTTACCGTTAGTGACAGATAGCCACTTGGAGACGGAAGAGGACAAACAGAGTCTGGCTCAGCTATTATGCGAGAATGCAGACTTGTTCTCCGCTCCAGGGGAGCAATTGGGTAGAACTGACCGAGTAACTCATCGGATAGACACCGGTTCTAGCCCACCATTGCGCTTGCCATACCGGCGCCTCCCGTTGTCTAAGAAGCAGGCATTGGAGGATGAGGTGGACAAGATGTTAGGGGAAGGGATAATAAGGCCCTCAGATAGTCCATGGGCTAGTCCGGTGGTAATGGTTACCAAAAAGGATGGCACCTGTCGGTTCTGTATAGATTACAGGAGACTAAATGGGATTACGAGGAAGAATGCCTACCCCTTGCCACGCATTGACGAAAGTCTGGATTCCTTGGGAGGTAATCACTGGTTTAGTACCTTAGATCTCCAGTCAGGGTACTGGCAGATTGGGATGCACCCAGAGGATAAGGAAAAGACAGCATTCACAACCCACAGGGGGTTGTTCGAGTTCAATGTAATGCCATTTGGCTTATGCAATGCTCCGGCTACTTTCGAGAATATGATGGAGACAATGCTAAGGGGATTGTTGTGGAAAAACTGTCTGGTTTATCTAGACGACATCATAGTTTTCGGGAAAACTCGGGAGGAGTGTCTATCGAATTTGACCATGGTGATGGATCGACTGAGATCCTATAACCTGAGACTGAAAGCTAAGAAATGCAAGTTCTTCAGGCAATCAGTGGAATATCTGGGCCGAATAGTCAGTGGCACAGGTATTTCGGCGGATCCAGGGAAATTGGAGGCAGTAGCTAGTTGGGCAACACCAAAGGACCAGAAAGAAGTGAGGTCATTTTTGGGTTTTTGCTCATACTACCGCGATTTCATTCCCGGATTTGCTGAGGTGTCGGCTCCTTTACAGGCGCTAGTAGTAGGAAAAAGGAAAGGAATGTTGAAGCTACCACCGTTTATTTGGACGGAATCAGCTGGACAGGCTTTTCAGAAGCTGAAGGAGTTATTCACGGTAACTCCTGTGCTGAGCTATCCTACTGAGGGTGATCAGTTCATCCTGGACACCGACGCTAGCAACGATAGCATAGGCGCTGTCTTATCCCAAGTGCAGGAGGGTAGGGAAGTGCCCTTGGCATTTGCTAGCAACAGCTTGAGTAAAACTCAACGCAATTATTGCACCACCAAGAGAGAGTTGTTGGCCATAGTAGTATACACAAAGAAATTCCGCCATTATTTGTATGGTGGGAATTTTATTCTACGAACAGACCATTCATCCTTGAAATGGCTCCTTAATTTCAAGGAGGCAGATGGGATGATGGGCAGATGGATCTCTGCGTTGTCTGAATTAGGGATAGAGAATACCCAGATTCAGCATCGGAGCGCAGTGAAGCACGTGAATGCGGATTGTTTGTCTAGGAGACCAATCCGAAGATGTGCAAGAATGGACTGTGAAGACTGTGGCATACATAACGCGTTGGTGGCGCCAATAATGAATTTTGATCCGGCCTGGGAAGAGAACTTGGTGTTTTGGTCGGCGGAGTCCATACTTGAAGCTCAGCAGGAGGACGATGGTATCAATATGATACGGAATCTGATCCTGGAGAGAGCTGCTCGTCCCGTCAGACCTGCTCTGTCATTAGAATGTGTGGAAGTAAGGAACTTGGTGGGCCAATGGTCGCAGTTGGTAGTGCGAGACGGCCTATTGTGTAGATGGAAAACTCTGGAGGGCAAAGCCAGAAGAAGGCTACAAATAGTCTTGCCAGCTTCTCTGAGATGGGAAGTATTCGAGTTTTTCCATGGTCATCAGACTTCCGCTCATTTTGGCAGGAAACGGACTTTGGACAAACTAGCGAGGAGATATTACTGGCCTGGGATGTCTAAGGACGTAATACGTTGGTTGAGTGAATGCCCGACGTGTTGCCTGGTGAAGCCGGGCCCTGGGAAAGGTAAAACATCTCTCAGACAAGAACTGTTCGGAGTCAGATTTGCGAGGATAGCCATTGATATAATCACTGGCTTCCAGACAACTCCAAACTCCAACGTGTGCATGATGGTGGTACAAGACTACTATACAAAGTACGTGAGGGTGATCCCAATGAAGGATCACACGGCATTAACTTGCGCACAAGCTTTGGTGGAGGAGTGGGTACTAACATTTGGCGCACCTCTCATGTTACATTCAGACCAGGGTAGGGAGTTTGAATCGCGTCTCTTTCAGGGGATGCTGGAAGAATTGGCCATAGTTAAGACACGCACTAATCCGTACCGACCGCAGTCGGATGGGATGGTTGAGAGATTCAACCGCACGTTGATTCAAGGGCTGACCACACTGGTTAATTCTAATCAGGATGACTGGGACACGTTTTCCCAGTATGTGGCTCATGCATACAACGGTACGGTGCATGCTTCAACTGGCTGCACTCCTAACAGCTTGGTATTTGGATCTGAGATCATAATGCCTGCAGATTTGGTCTTTGGCAGTGTACTGCGGAGAAAGGATGTCCCATGCCGTGTGGCATTTGCGGAATCTCTGCGTAGAGAATTGCGGGAAGGCTATGCATTGGTGAGAGGCCATTTGAAGAAAGCGGCCATCCATCAGAAAGTAGGGTATGATACAGGCTTGAGAGAGAGGAAGTATGTAGTTGGACAGAAGGTGGTGAGATTGAAGCCACCTGTACATGGAAAAATCTCGAAAGGTTGGGATGGGCCATTTGAGGTGACAAAAGTAATATCGGATGTTACTGTGTTGTTGAAGAATGTGAAAGGCAAGATAGTTGCAGGCCATGTGGATCGCCTGAAGCCTTGGCTAGGTCGCCGGCCCGGCGATGAGAATGAGCCTTTGGTAGAAGTGCCAATGCCCCAACCCAGGTGGGTGCGTAAAACACAGGTTACGGCACCCCCGCCTACAAAGAAGACTAGAAAAGCAACGCCAGCTAGAAAAGTCGATGGTAGGAAGAAAAAGAAGAAGTTGGTTACTGAAAAGGGAACTAGGGAGGTTCCTACAGTAATTGAGAAGAAGAAACCCCAAGGACCCATACGTAGAAGTGCTCGTATAGCGGGTCGAGGTGCTGTTACGTAAGAGCGGCGGGGCTGGGTTTGTTTGTTGTGGTTACCCGAAATAGTTCGGGTCTCCAAGGACTTACCCGGTAAACCCCGGAAAGTTGCGTAACTGGTGCTAATTGTCAAAAACACAACGAGAAATACCGGATTTTATTCTTTAGTCTTTGTGACGGGAATAATGGTGAAATTGACCAGTAGATGGCATTGGGGTACCCAACGTTCTGCTTTACTAAAGTTAGTTTTGAATGTTTACATGCTATGGTCTGTGAGTTGGTTTCCCATTTAGTACTTGTCGTGATGGTTTCGGATTAAAATCCAATCAAACCTAGTCAGTAATTTTTCTAAGGATAGATATGAGGATCCTAGTAAGAAATATTATGTAGAAAGTACGGGTGTAGAACTCGTTACAACAACATGAGAAGGGGACTCATACGTATTCCGAATTAGTTCGGACAACCAAAGAAATTTACTTTGACACGTATTTTTTTATAATGTTTGTTTAAACAGCGTTCTGAAGGTTCATAAGCTACAAATAATACAGCCGTGACGAACTAAAGAATTGCTATTACTTGAAATGATGTGTAAAATACAATCCGAGAGAACCCGGCGAAGATTGCAACTACTACGCAGTTTACTCCGCCACCCGGTTTTCTTCGGATAATACCGGATAACTTCTTCGGGAAGGGCTATCCGGTACCCGTGATCCTTTGCGCTTGGATGCGCACGCATGCTGGTTTGGCGCGGAAAGCGTCAGTCCTGCACATACCGTTGGAGAGGGTGGATGCGAAGGCACCTCTCTCCGCGTATGTAAAACACCGGTTAGAGCATCTACATGTGAGGGAGAGAGGAGACACTAAAGTGAGGTAGTACAGGAGGACACATTTGTAACAATTTTCCTGATTCTACTACTCATTTAAGCTCATTTTTAGAGTGGGCTCCTCTGGGCCGCCCTCTGTGTAGTTATCATGGCGGATAACTATCCGTCGGGGGACTCCCATAGAAGGAGTCACTCGACGGAAGTTACCCCTCTGTCGCAGGAACAGAGAGAATTGTTAGCTTTGGGGGACCTGGAGTCAACAGCTCCGGTCGAGTATGATCTTCCAAAACGATTTCGGGATGCAGATTTACCTAAATTTGTGTATCAACCACCGGCTAAGATGAAGAATAGGGGTGTGAGACGCCGAAATCACAGTAATATCTCGGAGATAAGGAGAACTGAAAAGGTTAAAACCACACAGTATCTCCTAGCTCGGGGAGAACATGTAAGGAAACTGGTAGATATGGGTTTATCAGTGGCGCAGGCTAGGGGGTTCGTGTCAGGGCCGGGGTTGAAAGGACTCGAGGCCGGGGGATTTCCCTTGTTCCAGGTTGGGAATATTGCGTCACCACCTTCTTCGGGAGTGACCCGGACTGACCCGAATATGCCCGGGATACCGGTGCACTCGGTCAGTGACATTCCAGTGGGCGCTCCGTGGGGTGCTATGTCGTATGACCGTGCGGATGGTTTACATCCGGTGCATGGTAACTTTGTACCCGATTGGAATGCCCCTACACAGTCAACTCCGGAACGTATTCCAAACATGGCAGTAATGCATTTAGCAGCTAAATTCGAGAAATTTAAGCCGGATGCAGTGATTCCCGGGAGTAGGATATGCAGGGGGGCATACATCCAAGAGTTGGACAAGTTCAACGAGAAGAAATGTACTAAACTATTCAGATCTCCTTCCGATAATTCTAAGTCCAGACCCTATGTAGGAGAGGTTACTGGGGAGATAGGGAGCCGAGCTAGGCTACCATCCTACGAAGATACAGAGAGGGATATGGAGTTCTGGTTAGAGCATACTAGTTCAGGGGCACATCAAGCGTACAAGTTCTGGGATGAGGTTATAAAGCAAAGTATGGGGACATACAGGGCTGCCGACCTCTCCAACGAGGATAGAGATCGGTTGAAATGGGCCTGGATGACATTTGTCCCGCCGGGTATGCCTACTTATAAACCTGGTAGAGGTTGGAGAATAGGTTCGGGGCAATGCCCATTCAATGAGTGTATGGATAGAAATCCAATAGCTGAGTATTTGGACCTGTACCAGTTCGCACGACATCTAGTGGAGTTCCACGCGCACTCCAAGATGATGTGGCAGTGCCGGGCCAAGTCTAATCGCTCAGTTAAAATGTATGAAAGGTGGTGAACCTTTCAGCACATCTAGAAAGGGCTATATGATAAGGCATTTAGTGGATGTACACCATATGAAGGCTGAAACTGCTATGTCCAATCTAGATATTCTCGAGAATAGTCCGGAGGCCTTAGGACTCACGGACAGAGAAAAGTGTGTAAGGGTACCACAGGGGTTGGCATACACCTTGGTGTTCAACCATAACCCGAGAAGGTTGTGGTTGAATCGAAAGGCGTGGCCATACTACATTCAGGACTTTCCGGAGAAAGCCTCTGATTATCGTAGTAAAATGGAGTTGGCCACTCCTCCTAAAGGTAGAATGCTGTCTGAAGGTAAAACTGTGGACCATGGAGTGTACACTCCTGTCTCGGTTACCTTAGGAGAGATGCGGACCACAGGTTCAGAGGAGTCCTCAGCTTCTGCTGGGCTAGACTCATCACCTGACGGCCGATCGACCCCAACCAAAAGACATGCTCCAGGGTCTTCCTGTGGGTTTAGTAGGAACACTACTGAATCCAACAAGGAGGGCTCTGGCGGATCATTACCGAGGGTTGCTGTTAGCCCAAGGCTAGCCATAGAGGAGAAAATGGTAAATGACCTGTTGGCTTCTCCTGTAGAGGAGGAGGATGACTGTGTATTTGTGGGAGAGGAGGTAATACCTCCTACCACAATCTCTGAAGCTAGAGGGAACCCGGGAGTATCAAGGAAGATATTGAAGACAGAAAATACTTCTACTGATAGTCAAGGGTATGTAACAGGGAAGATAGAGTCAGTAAGTGGGAAAGAGGATTCCAAATCTAAAATGACCTATAGAACGATTGATTTCCAATCTGAGGGGGATGATTGGGTGGACCAGAAATTCACCCCACCCACAGGCAGGGTTCAATCAAGTAAAGTGAGGAAGGAACAGGAGATTGGTCGTAGACTATCCTCCGTTCCATCACCATCTACCTGTATGGGGGATCTCTCACTAAACTCTCCATCAGCTGGAGTGGGTGAGGAAGATATCTCTTTGGAGTCGGTTCCTCTGCCTAAGCTGACTGGTGATATTGATCACCCTGAGAATATAAGTATCAGGAATCTTCTGAAAGAACAGTATGTCACTGGACTTAAAAGTTCATTTGACACACTGGATCTCGCTTGTCAACTAGCTCTGCAAGGAGCTAGGGCTCAAGCTGAGCAATTGGTAAAGGAAAGTCGTTTGGCCGAATTAGAGAAAGTGGAGACTGCTAAAGCAGAACTCCTATCTAAAATGTCCAAAATGACTGAGGAGAATGAAGCCCTCAAAAGACAGTTGGGACAACGAGATGACATGGTAGCAACCTCAAGCAGAATAGTAGATGATTTGAGATTGAATATTGAAAAATCTCGTATGGAAAGTCAATTTTTAATTGATGATCTCAAAGTCAAGTTGGATCGCAGTAAGGATATGGTCAGCTCTGCTGAACATAAGCTAACTGCTGCCAGGACTGAAATTAGTCTAAAAACCAAAATTATTCGGAAGTTAGAACACGAAATTGGTGGTCTAACAGAAGAATTTTCTAGCTATAGAAAGGAAGCTCAGCAGAACGATGACTTCTATGAAGAGTTGGCTGAGTTTTTCGAAGACTGCTATGAGATACCATTGTCAAGTTGGTACGACGAGAGTGTGTACAGGGTTGAACGGGGTTCTGCCCCTCTTCCCTTAGGATTTGACGGTGATGCATACGCACAAAGGTTGAGAGCCGACTCCAGGGCTAGTAATACCCCTAGGAGTCCTCCACCTCCATCTACAGAAGACGAGGCGCACCAGGCCGACTGCAGTTACGTGGCTGCCACCTCCATGGCCTGTGGGTCATCGGAGTTGGTTCCTGTGACGTCTGTTCCTAAGACGTCCCTGGCTGTGACGTCTGTTCCTAAGACGTCCGTGGCTGTGACGTCTGTTCCTAAGACGTCCGTGGCTGTGACGTCTGTTCCTAAGACGTCCGTGGCTGTGACGTCTGTTCCTAAGACGTCCGTGGCTGTGACGTCTGTTCCTGCGTCACCTGTCTCGGTGACATCTGTTGCTGTGACGTCTACCTCTGTGTCGTCTGATGCTAAGACGATGCAGTATACTACAATGGGGGTGGACACAATCGTGTCTTCCTTTGAGACTATGGATACTCCAGCCGGGGTGTCCACTCTAGCGAGGATGGTGGTGAATGAACTGCAGGCAGAGTCATATAACTCGACTCCTGTCTCAACACCAATACTCGATACCACCTCTTGTCAGTCACCTTACCAGATAACGGAAAGTGAGACTAGAGAGGCGGTTCAGATACTGATGGAGCTGAACGATGCAATTGCAGAGGCTGACCTACGTCTGTCTATCCGTGATGCTGAGGCGCTTATGGCTCCTGAAAACGAACTTGAACAATCCATGATGGTGGATCCTCCAATGGACCCACCTGTGACGACTGGTTCTATGTCTGGGAACCATCGTCCATCCACCCTGGACATTCCTGTATCCATGGCGAGTGTACCTATGGGTACTCAAGTGCATTTTCCTAACCCTGATGCTTTGCAGCTAGGGTCTGGGATGGACATATCCATTGAGATGAGTGACAATCGATCTAGTGAATGCATGTCTCCAGTGTCCAGAAATGAAGAACTTTTGCTGAGTGGCGAGTCATAAAAACATTCCCAGTTGCAGCATAGATGGAACCTCTACCATGTGTCGTCATCAAGGTTGAACTTTTGCAGTAGTGGGGTTATTAATACACCACGGACCGTATGATGCTTTATACCATAAACTATGGGTCACAGGATGACTATATATACATATATATTTATAAAAGACTGAGATGACAAGAACAGTGGATCATTATCACCTATTTATTGATCTAGGTTTGCAGTTGTCGTCATATAAGAAACTGTTAAAACCATCACCAAAGAGTGTTCTATTTTTGCCATAAGACAGTATTTGTAAAACGGGTTCTATTTGATTTGATGACATGTGCTATAGGTATGATTATTGTATGCCGATTGTGATACTCTGAATTAACCGTCCAATAAGTAAAGGTATGAGGGACTGGATCCTGATGATACCTACTGAAAGGTTGCTTGACTGCATTCGTACTATGTGTAGATCTGTGGTAATAACATATCAATGAACCTGAGAAACGTAAAATTTATTCAGGTACTAGGAGTGGAAATTGCGTAAGTTGTTATGGAGATCCGTAGGCTCCCGTTGATTACTTTCAGAAGGAAGGTATCGAGTGAGGAGCCGGATCATTCTATTTTTCAGCTTGCTGCTTTTTTGATCTTTGAACTAAGTGTGGAGACTAATTCTCCCTGAAACGTTGAGATATGTTGCCATGACACTTGATCTGATTGCTTTCAGTATTCCTATATGGAGAGTGTCACTTGTGTTATTGTGTAGAGTACGCCGAAAAGGACACCTGGGTGACCATGGTGCATAAGGTTTTGGAGACCTTGATTGGATTGGAAACTGCATTTACCGGATCTACGCTATATGTTCATTTATTCCAAAAATATTGATCTTTCAAACCTTACTCTGGCACGTAAAGCGAGTGAGTCTATTCAAATAGACGGGTTGGGTCAAGGTTTACTATAAAGTCGACACTTGCCACCTTTTTGTTTTCCAATATGTCTTGTACTAAAAAAATTGGTAACTTTTAAGGAGAAGTGCTCATATTTGATCTGTATGTATACGATACCTGTTGTAACAAATCGTTTTCGATGAGACATGGTTAGTATGCGATAAATATGTCTTAAAGGTTTTATATATTTTTTTATGATATATAGTCAAGTTTGTTTTATAGGGCTTGACTGGCTGTGTGGAGTTTATCCTCTTAGTCCCATAAATCATGACTGTTATTGAAGGATGATACTCGATTATTGTGTAACTGGATCCTGATGGTTGATATGATTGACGTTAATATCAAGAAGGATGAATACATATCTATGATACCCAAGAAATATATTAGTGTTTCTGATAGAAAGAGTTACGCTTGCCTCCACTATGTATGTGTTTGGAGACAATATATTTGTTTTTTTGGGTTGTTTGGAGATAAAATTTGTCATTGTATCAAGGTAGTATAATAATACTGCACTTTGTGCTGCTATTTAGACGCTATGATATTGTCTGAAGGGGGGTAGTGTAGTGGGTCGCCGCTGTACTATTTCTATGGAACCAGTTGGAGTTATATTTGGTATATGTGTTGTCGTGTATCCAGGCCGCACTCCTGTCTACTGCCGAGTATAAGGTTATATAAGCCCACCTGAGGAATGGTGGAGCGCGGCCTGGTTATGTGCATTGAGCCGTGACCGCCACGTGTCACCCGACATATCTCGGGTACGGTGTCGGCTCGGATGCACCGGCGCGTGGTTACCCGGAGTTCCTCGGGAACTCAAGTGTTTACGAGTAATGGAGAGAATTACATAACGACCAGTACATAAGACCTGGGGTTCTGCTAATCGAGGACCCAGTCTTGCTGCGCACTTCGGCCAGCTTGGCTGCTCCACAACAGAGCTTCCCCGAACTCTGTTGTACCTTTTAGGCCTAGTCCTGTCGCTGCTTCCACCTTGGTCACCCTGCGTCTTTCTCTGTTCCACCCTCTGGGGGAACTAGAGGAGATAGACGCACTGGTGCACAACTCCGGGTACAGAACTCCCTCTGGGGGAGTCTGATCCAAGTGGAGTTAACCAAGATGGAAGAGAGCCTTGGAACTCGGGAATTATGTACTAGACCGTGAGCGTATACCTCCTGTATGTTCATATGACCACTGGTGTTCAGAAGCCTATTTGATTATTGCTATCTGTCTGTATGATTACGAGCCGTATGTCAGAATGAATAAAATGTAATTTCTGAACAACCTATTTTCGAATCTGGAGTTTTTCATAGCAGATGTCTATCTTAGAATAGCCAACAGCTACATTACATATTAATCTCATACACGGTATTTCCGGGTAACGTCTGTTTACTCGGCTTCTCTACCTGGAGCTAGTGCACACAGTTCCCGGGAGAGGGTGCAGGTCCTCTCCAGGTAACCGTGTGCCGCTCTCAGGTGGGCTGCCCACCCACCCACCTGGCCACGTGACCTAAGAGCCGGTGTTATATAAGACCCGTGTGTTTACCTGGAAGGCAGTCAGTGCAGGCCCGACTGACGATAGACTTCACATGTCCAACCGTGCGGACAGAGTTGTATACTGAGACTATACTGACTGTTTCCTCTATCTCTAGAGAAACCTGATTTACCTGTGTGTATTGATTCTACACTGATTGTTCCCTAGTGAAGGAACTGGAGTTGTTTTTATGAATAAAGACTGATATTCTCGCACCTGGAAACTGCCGTGATCGTTGTTCCTTAATCTAGAATAACCACGAACCACCACACTTCTCTACCATAGGCGAGTCTCTGGCCAAAGCACTGCCACCTGGTGAGGGGCATGCAAATGAGCAGAACCTGTACGGTACTCCAGTCTATAATAAGGACTTACTTACACCACTGTCTCTCAATGATATGATAAAATACATAAGAAAGATTAACATTAAGAAATCATCCTCTATAAAACATATTAAAACACATGTACTTAAAGATGCCTTTATGTCAATTTCTGATGTAATACTTTGCCTGTATAACAAATGTCTTGCGTCGAGCACCTTCCCCTCAAAATGGAAAGCCGGCACAGTGGTTCCCCTTCCAAAAAAGGCTAACTCTTTAGAGGTCAATGACCTAAGACCCATCAGCCTACCAGGGAAAATTTTAGAAAAAATTATTTGTTCAAGATTACAATGCTATATGAATGAATGCGGACTTTTGTCACCCAAGCAGCATGGATATAGAGAGGACCACTCGACGCAGACCGCTATCAGGGAACACCTCCAGAATATTATAGAAAATATTATTGATAACAAGCCAACCCTATCTCTATACCTCGATTATAAAAAAGCTTTTGACACGGTCTCACACTCCAAATTAATTTTAAAATTATCCCTTTTTGGACTTAGTAAAAATACCTTAAATTGGTTCAAAAGTTACCTCCACCTCAGAACACAAAAAACTATAGCGAATAATCATCTTTCTACAGAGAAAACAATCACATATGGTGTTCCCCAGGGGTCTGTCCTAGGTCCAGTGCTCTTCTCTATTTATATAAACTCTTTACCAAAAATATATAATTTTAACATAACGTTGTACGCTGATGACGCTGTTGTCTCATTGAATTGTCCTTTAAAAATGCAAGAGGCGATAAATTGTATATCTAAATGGTGTATTAATAATAGCCTGACTGTGAATGAAAATAAGACAAAATGGATGTTTTTCAATAATTCTAAGCGAATAAATCCATGTCTTACCTTTAATGGTACCATACTAGAAAGGGTTTACAAATTCACATACCTGGGTCTCACCCTAGATCCAGAGATGACCTTTGTACAACACAGTCTCGAGGTTATCAGGAATATTAGGCATAAAATAATACAGGCTGCCCGAGCTAGGGTTTTTGTTGATATACCAACTGCACTTACAATGTATAAGACCATGACCCTCCCCTCGTTTGACTATGTAGATTACGTATGGGATAGGGGTAACATAGGTGAAACCAAAGAACTCCAATACCTTCAAAACAAGGCTCTTAGGACTGTGTATAAAGTAAATTGGAGGCTCACCCCCTATATAACACTGCTCAATTACATGTTAAAAGTGAATGTAGGTTTCTCTTTATAAGACGTGATATTCACCTTTCATTTTATGCTTTTACATTAAAATCGCAAAAGAATCTGATTGATAAAAGGAACTTACCCACAAGACACAACCAAGGTATAAGGCTCAAGGTGCCAAGGTCACTAAAACCCATTGTACTGAGAAGCTGTTTTTATAGAGCTATTGTTCGCTGGAATCAGCTCAAACCCCTCTATACCTTAATAGAACGACTTGATACTTTTAAGTTAGCTATTAAGAAAGAATACAATCACTGTTTCATGTAATAAAACCTAACATATCACTTGAAGAATGCCCCCCTACAATGTAATACCGACCCCCCACCCTCTCATCTCATCTCATCTCATCATTACTGTTGAATTGTATATAAGTAAATGGTTTTAAATTGTAATGTCTGAACACTAAGCTGTGTTATGTGTACAACTTGTCTCGTCATAACCAACTTTTGTTGACCGATATTAGTTATTTATTAAAATGATAGGGGACCTGGCGGTAGAAAGGCAATGTGCCTAAGCTAGGATGAATCATCTACTTTTGTATTTGTTTCTTTTACCCAATAAAACACATTAAAAAAATGTTGTTACTATAAACTGCATGAAATCTAATAAAATCTGATTCGATGAGCGTGTAATATAAAAGAAACATCAGAGTTGATTTAGGTTACATTCATACAATATTCGGGGTAATTTTTCTTAAAAGACATTACTAAAGTATTAAGATATCCAATCTCTGTATATTCAGGTTTTAGCTGGTTCCAACATTGGATATCTCCGTACAGTGCACATTTTATAGGCTAAGATGCACACAGCAGTTCTATGGTACGTTTTGTCTTGTGAATAGGGTAGAATCTTGGAATTTTAACACTGGGCGTTGGAAATTATGCAGTGTCGGCGATAAAACTCGCCATTTTAGCAATTCCAATGCCCAGCGTTGGGAAAACACTGATCTCAAAGATTCCAAAGTAGTATGAACCCTGGCCTTATGATGTACCATTGAAGAAAAATAGTATGTACCTGGCTCCACTTCACAGATGAAGCTAATTTGCAAATCACAGCCTGCATCACGCATGAGGTGATAACCAATGTTGCAGTAGACACACTGATCTGGGCCCCTGTCAGGCTGACCATCTAGCCACATGCTGACGTCTGTTTGAGCCGTCCCGTCCCGCCACTTGTAAGCTGTGTTTGATGTGCCAGTATCCCTCAGCCCAATCCACATGTTGGTGTTTTCAAGCACCCACTCGGACCTGCGGGAATATGTACTGTAACATGTGTTGAAGGAGTAAAACATTTACCATATTCAACATAATAAGCGCCTCGGGCATTATAAAATAATTTTTATGGTATTTTGAGTGCTAAAGAGTTTAATTGTCTCCAAAAGCAGGAAATTTGAGCCTTTTTTTTATTCTAAAAATGCCCCAAAAAGGGAAGGGATGGCTTATTAGGGGGAGGGCGCTTATTACATTGAATACTGTATGTGTAAATTCCTCATCTTCTCCCAGTGAACACAAACATGTTGTGTGGACGTTTCTGAACACAGTTTCTCTGTAGCAACTACTTAGACATTGCACGTAGATTCATGAAGAAATGTTGAGACCCGCATATGTTCAGCAATGTTTGTAGGTATTTACATGATCTAATGTGCACAAAGAAACCTCTGAAAACATAAATTATAACAAATAAAAAATAAATTATAACAAATTTACATATCAAAATGTAGATCTAAATTTAATTAAGACCACTTTTTTGTGAAAAAGTACAGCACAGATGTAAAAAAAAACTCCCTATTCGGATTCAAACTTGCACCAATGATTGGCTGAGAT
>CANHQG010000472.1:0-17828 GCA_947462335.1 Harmothoe impar
AGTAAAATTACGAAAAAATCGTAACACTTGGCATCCCTGTACAGTACCCCTCAGCTCCATTTCCATATCGACAAATACACCAGACTCAGGTGTGGATTTTTGGGCCAAAATTTGTGAGGCTTTTAATATAAAAATAATTGTGTGCCCCTCCCCTCCCATAAAAAAAACACTGGGGCGGGGGGGGGGGAAGGGGGAGCGATTCTGCATGGAAGGGAAATTTCTGGATATAATTAGGGTGATTCATTTTACATTATAAAACGCCAGAAAACCAGGGCACTATCAATACGACGTCACACTAAAACACAATTAATACGACTAACAAACACCAGTTCCCAATATTGAAACTGCCCCAGACAGTTAATGACTCACAAATCAGAGGAAAACTTGTGTACATGGATAGGTTGGCGTCAACATCCTCGTCATCCACACCTCACCTGTGTGGGAGTAGTATATTTTATAACAACAGGGGGGGGGGCAGTTTTGTTAAAAGTAATGATGCCCACTCCCTAAGTAATCTAACAATGTTTTCAAAATTGGATAAAAAATATCTAAGGTCGGCCCTGTTTTGCTCGGTAGGGTCGGGTAACCTGAAACATGCCTTTTTAATTAAACATGGCCTTAGAAAAACTTCTTTTTCGAAAAGGGGGGTCCGAACCCCCCGACCCCACCCCCCGACCCCACTGAATCCGTCCCTGCATGTACCCCCTAATAGAAAAAAATCTGCTCATTCTCCGGGCACAACTCTTGCATGTACTTGCAGCACAGTAGTTGAGACTGCCTTGCACAGAAACGGCTTGGAGACTGATACTGATACCATGTACCACCAGTCAGGACGCCGGGTACAGGTCACGTGTCCTGTGACGTAATCCGGTAGAGGCGCGCCGATCGAAATGCGGTTTTGGCGCGCTGCCAGACGAAATGTCGTCTGCGCCTTGATGATAAATTCATCTGCTGACTCCAGCGTCCTTGACCCGTGCCAAGGGGTTAAGGTCAGATCAGGTTATTTGGGGTTCTGTGTGTGCTGGGTGGAAACTGATCTCTACCAGGCCGTCCATTGTTTCCCCTCCAACATCTCCCGCTGGATCCCACTGCCAAGCACTGCCAGAGCTGCCTTCCCATCCCAATTACGTAGCCACCCCTACAGTGGTACCCCGTAGGCACTATCTACAGTCACATCACTATCGGCATGCATTCGGCAAAGATGCAGCCTGCTTAGTGAACTATGCCATTTTGTCGTCACGGTCGATGCATGCCAGAAGCTTACTACTAGTGCTGCAGGCATGATTACATTTACTCCATGAAAGAGAAGACGCCTGCCTATGTTCCACTTACTCCGATATCTAATGGAGGCGACCATTTATATTATTGCCAAATTAATTAAATTCCCAGGAAGGTTTTATCCCCCCCCCCCCTGCTTAGTGGCGTAGTAGCCTACTCAGGCTTAACCCATATACAAATGTACATGTTTGTACAATATTGTCACCCTCCCACCTCGCATACACCTCACTCCTTGTAGCCTCCCTTCACACACAGCCGGTATCTTTAAGCTATAGGCCACATAGGCCATTGTCGTCATGAGGCGGTGCGTTTCAAGTTACTTAGTCTGAAAATCTCGGTATAGGGTAGGTGGGGTTTTCTTCTTTTAATTTTTTTGTTTTATTTTGGCCTGAATAGTAGCCAAAAAATGACTCGCAAACTTTAGCACCAACTCGCCGACAGCAGCGTTGACTCGTGGACTATCAAATTGACTCTAAAATAGCCCCAAAATTACTTTTTTTTTCAAAATTGGATAAAAATGTCTAGGGTCGGCCCTGTTTTCCTAGGTAGGGTCGGGTAAGATGAAACACCTTTATTTTGGCCTGATGCACTGGCGCGGACGACAAAGGACATGATGCAGTAATGCACACAGAGGCTCAAGCCAAAAATGTAGGGTCGGTAGGTCAGATTTAGAAAAAATGAAAAAGGTTTAACATGAAATACTAGCCTACCTCTCCGAAGACCCTAGAATTGATCAAAATTGGGTAAGAATATGAAAATTTCTTCAAAATTGCATAAAAATCGTAGGGTCGGCCCTATCAAAACAGGACCGACCCTAGGTTTTTTTATGCAATTTTGAAGAAATTTTAGTATTTTTTTAACCTTTTTTTGGTCAATTTGAGGGTCTCCGGAAAGGCTGGCTAGTACTATCATGTTAAAATAAAAAAAGTTTTAAAAAATCAAAAATCCGACCTACCGACCCTACCTTTTTTTGCCATGTTACCTGAAACAAACCTTTTTTTTTGGCCTTACATGAAGTATACAGGAGGTAATTACAGAGAGGGTGGGTGGTGCTCCCTGGCGGGGAGTGGGGAGCAGCTCAGGTGGTGCCGTGAGCCGCTCACCACTAGGTCCCAGAGTAACGTGTCTGCACACACACCTCCAACACCACCCTCACCCGAATTAAAGACCCCCGCCATTCTATTACCCCCCCCCCCCCCCCCCCGCCCTCACACACACACAATAACACTGACACCCACCCTCCCCCTCACACTGCCCCCCCCCCCCGCACCATGCCCATGTAACCTATAACCGTCCTGAGGCAAAAGTTGAAAAAAAGGGTCTGTTTCGGGTTAAGCTAAAAAAAAGGTTTTTTTTCCGTCACCAAACCGGGTCTAGCCCAAAATACTGCCAGGTAATCCCCCTTTTCCCCTGTTTTTTAAGAAAGAAGCTGTGGCCACTTTTTAGGTTTGTAAATCGGACAATTACTGAGGATTCTAGAGTAAAGACTCGAAAACTAGGCTTTAGAAATGGGTAAAGCAAAAACAAATCAAACTGCGTCAGACCATGTTACATGTACTAGAAACCAGCCTTTTATTTTATTTGGACTACCAGGTACACTTGTCCTCTGTGAGTGGCTGCTGCAACTCATCTTTTTCCAGCTTTTCATGTGTGTACAAGATTCTGATCTTTGTGATGAATATACACCCTCATGTAGGTAAAGTCATGAAAAACAGTTATTCTGGCGACCATCCAGACTTTACTGTAGCGCCTGGGAGCCTCTGCAACACAGGGAGTGTTATCCAATACTATCCTCCAGGTTCTGGGAGTAGTTCAGTCAGGCCACCCGTGGCCGTCATGTGAACTACTTCATGAATCCAAATGTTAAGGTTGTTCATAGGTTGGGAAAGTGTTAACAGTTAGAAATGCTTGATTTGTCGTGAACTGTTCACTAATAAAAAAATTTACAACAGCATTTTTTCCCCTTCCTTTCTCATTTCTTTAATAGGTAGGGTCACACTCATTAGCCTTATCACAAACAAAGTTCATATTTTACTTTATTGACTTGTAAAATTGTGAGAATGTAAGTACATGTACCGTACATGCATGTTTACTCACTGCTTTATTGGCACTTTATGCCTTATAAGCTTCAATTCCGAACAGAATACATGTATGCCCATATTGTTCAGGTGACTATTTTGCTACCGTAACATGAAGCCTGGGGATTCAATTCAAATCTAAAAGAAATGGGAAATGATGTGAATAAGATACAAAATGTACATCGATACCCCTCCACATCCTTGAAAGGGAAAATAAAAAATAAATCAGGTCGGCTCTGTTTTGCTGAGCAATAAACTTCCTCCTCTTGACAAATACGCATATCTAAACTTTTCCTACATGTATCCTACCCGATATCCATTAAGCAATCCCATACATGTATGTATGTTTTGCCCCTTGGGGTATTGCCACCACAGATTGAAAGGAAAGTAGTTGTCCAAAATAAAAGCTTCAATATTAACACCATATTTGGGCAGTACACAACAGGTTTTGATAGGACGGCAGTCACTTAGGGATATCGATTCTCAAGATTCTTGGTCAAAACCTGTGCCACCACCATGCTTAATTGGACATACCGTATAGGGAAAACTGCTCATGTATGTAGAGCCAAGGCCTCTCTTGTTAAAATGAAGTTTCAAGTGTGTTTTTTAAATCCTAAAACGGCCAATTATACATGTAATACATGTTCAATACCGTATGTAGAAATTTGGGACAGTGCTGTACCAGAGAGCTATTAGGTTTCCATTGTTAATTGCTTTCCGGCTGCTCAATGTATCCATGCATCAGGGTGACAAAATGGCATTGTGCATTAAACACGTTGCTGCCCTTAAAAGGTTAAGCTGCTCTGAGGGGCTGTCTTGTAGCTTCTTGTGACACACCAATGAGTATATAGAGACTCATTGGACACACTGACCTGGCGCTACCCCCCCCCCCACCCACGAGCAGCTACCTAACAAGGCTAGCATATCCTGATACCTCAGATAGTCGGGGGCTACACCTCTATCTCCTTATCAAGCAAATCCCCTCATTTCACACCTGGAACAGAGGGACTTAGTAACAGAAATGCCCCCATAATGCACTGCTCTGGAGTCAGGGGCCTAACCGCAATGCATTGCTGTGAGACAAGATGGCGGCCTACATTGCTTGATGCCCAAGTGCAGTCAAACCTGACACTCGGACATGTTATGATGAAAGAGACTTTGGATTGTTCATATGAGAAAGCAGTACATTAGTGGCGTACTATGGCAGTTTATCTAGTGTTAAGATTTAGTGATAGAACAGGTGACAGGGACACTTCCTGGGAACTTAAATGAATTAGATTGACTCATTGAGCGTATAGTATCATGATTACAAAGGCATTTAGTGAAAGGCCTACAAGAGTCGTGGTGTAGCATTTTGAAAACAGATAATCGATAGTTCTTTATGTATTGTGTATAATCAGGCCTGAAAGTAAATTATAGAATGTACCCAGGAGTTGATATTTGTAGACCACAGTGGTTGTATGCTTCACATTAAAGTGACCTATCATTACATGATTAGTCATTTTTATAGCAGTAAGTTCACGGCTATATCATGAAAGGCTGTAGAAAACCCCGCATTTATCACTATGACAATACTCATAACATCTAACGTCCGTTTGATGCCAGCTCACAGAATCATTCGTTCCACTGACTCTCACTAGGGGGAGTGTGCGTGCAGCGCACCGGTTGCGGCGACGCCCCAGGTACATGTACATGTACATTTTGTACTAAGTTAAGTGTGGACTGTAACCTTACCGGGTAGTTTTAAAGTACACAAGATAATAGGAAACTTTAACTACTTACCACCGTAAATGCTTTTGGACATCGGGACGTGGCATTCACCTGTTGATTGGAGAAAATATAATTATGGTCACTTGTTAAACGGGAGGGGGAGGGTTATCTACTAGGGATATCTCCAGAAGCAAAATAACCGTCGGCTACCGATGGCGATGGCGACATTCCTTGATTTGGGTTGATTTGCGCCCTGCTTATAACCCGGTTGACGTACCAAATAATGTTTCTGGTGATAATGGTGATCGAATCTATGTACTGGGTATATGTGGGGTTATGTGAGAAAATCCCGCTGTTTCATCCACGCATGGGCTCTTTTACATCCCACACGACCCAGACACAGTATTCGATGATAAAACAGGTTTGTCCACCACAGCAGGGGAGGTTAAATAACCCAATCACTATGGGAACGTTCACAAAATGATGACGTCGCGTATTGTGTGGTCATCTGTGAACATTCCTTAATATTTGAAAAGTGTGTCAATATGCTATAATACATGTACTACGCACATAAACTGTATACGGTATGTTAATGGTATAACCATATACATTGTATACGCAGGAGTAAACTTCTACCCCCCCCCCCCCCCCCACACACACAGTGCACAGTGGCACATTTGTGACGCGCATTCACACAATAATACGCCGGTATGCGGCGATGTATAGAGCGGACTGATATAGAAAGGAGATGATGAGCGTTTGACAAAAATACAAAGAGGAGAGTGGCGGCCATGAAATGATCACCAGCGGCCCAGACGGCGGAGGGGCGGTGATCAAACGCCGGCCCCGCCCGCCCGCCCCGGTAGGCGGCGCGCGCGTTTTCCGGTCGGACGCACCTCGCCGATGGAAACGAGGCTTCTGTAAGCCCCTAACGGAATACACTGGGTTCCCGTGGTACGTATTTAGCAATGGTGATTGTTACACTGAGCTCCCGTGATACTGTATACACACTACGGTGACTGCTATATTAGACACACTGGACTACTATTTCAGGATGCATCAAATACAATAGGATAAAATGCACGTTTCATGTTCCATGATCAGAAACACCTTAGGGTATGTCTATAGATCATTTTTTAAACAAACCGTTTCTTAAAACATTAATGGGGACATGTTTCTCACTTCTCCCCCTAATTAAAAGAAATAGCTTTGAGTCGATTCTTTTGAGGAGGTGGAGATCAACCTAGATTATTCACTACTATATTTTGCCTTTCCACATTGGCACTAGCCTGTGCCTATTTATGTTCTTCAGGAAACCAGCGTACATGCCAAAACCAAGACATGTCCCCTCACCCCCCCCCTTCCATATTCGACGCCCAATTGAACCGATTGATTTAAAACCGGATTTACATAACTAATTAGGCTTGAGGGCCTAAACAGGCAGGCACCATAGCCCCAATATCGTCACGGGGTCACTGAGTGCGTCCCGACGACGATCCTCGCTAGGGGGCGCGGGGGCCTAGATCTAGGGATGCAGAAGTAACCAGCGGAAGTAACCAGCACGACCAGTCCGATCGCCGGAACCAGCGACAGTGAGTGACCTTGGAATGACAGCGGACACACTAACCTGGTCTCCTCTGGCTGTAAACACATAAGGGACGTTCACCAATGACGTCACCTAATCTGGGACCTTTCTCCCTTTCAAGCGCCCCCCCCCCCCCCCCCGACCGCACACTCACAACCTTTGTCAGTATTTTAGGGAAATTGGCCTAAAGGTATATGACCTAGGTCACATTTCGTCACTTCATGTAATTCTAAGCACAACTTTAGACCACCTCCAACACCTATAAACAGTGACATCATTTGTGAACGTTCCTATACTGGAGTTGCGGGACAGTATACGGCCACAGAGTCTCACATAGGTGATTCAGTGTCGGTGACATCATTTGTGAACGTTTCATACCACAGGGAGACCGTACAGGACACACGGAGACTCTAAGAGGTGATCCAGTGTCGATCCTCCCTAGTTATCCACATTTTGGATCGCCGTGAGACGGATGCGGATGGCACGGTGACTGACGAGTGACTCAACTGAGGAAACTACATGTACCGGTAGGCCTAGCAGAAGAATTCAACTGTTCAGGGACATGATTGTATGCTTATCGGAAGTACTGTAATTATTTTATTATCTATACCTCATATAGAAAGGACACCCCATTTACTCTCAGGCCGCAATATGTACCTTCATGTTATTTCTAATTTATGCTGATCTTGTTTATATTGCAAGTAGCCTAATACATTGCGCCCCTGGTATAAATACAGGGAGGGGAAGAGTGCATGGCATGCTTTTCCAGAGGAATCTAACTATTATATAAAACTATCAGTATAACATTATAGTTGCATGTACATTGTATACATTTCCGCACAAAAATACCTCTACAGAACCACATGTGTACTACCCTCTCCCCAGCCTATTCTACTAGCATTTTGAACCAGTCTATTTCTTATATATGTCTATTATCTATGTTCCAATACAAAACATCTATCTATTTTCTAGATCTGGATTTTGCTGTTTCTAACCCTACTTCCCAGTAAACTGCCCGTGTTCAGCTCCATATAACCCGGGGTGCAGGAGGAGGGAGGCGGACAGTGCCTCCCCAATTTGAGCGGATAATGAGAGGTAATGGCCAGAATATGATATTGGGGAGAAAAAGAGGGAACTAGGACTGTGGACACAAAGCGCCGCATGTGTGAGGCACTGTAGGCTGTGGTGTGTCTGGGTTGTACTAGGGGGCGCCAGGGGACGGCCACTGGAGGCTGTGACTGTGAGGCTGGGGCTGTGTATGGGAGGGATGGTAGTGGATGTAACTAGGGTAAAGTCACATGGACTCAACCACATACCTTAAGTCTCAGAGTAAAATTTATGTAGCTATTCGTGCATGGAACGCCCTGTAATTGTCATTTCTTGGTAAGAGTACATTAAATAAATAGAGGGCTTAGCATGCTCGAATAAATTATACACATTCAAGTGTCCCACTCATAAGGTATGTGGTCGACTCTAGTCTAGGCGAATGTACCTAACCCAGAGCACAGAAAATTGAATCAACATTTACAACCGTTGATTCAACGTTGAGCTGAATTTCGTGCCATTGGAATAGGTGCAATGGTTCCACTACGTATACAATGAATCTTTCCCAGGTCGGTACTCATGGGGAAACGCACAACAGGAGACTATTCTGAGACACAGGCAGTCTGCCTTATTTGGACATATAGATTCTGGGTCAGGTCACCGGCCAGCCTATGTAGGTCAGCTCAAGTAGGTCATGTCACGCAGGCATGCAAGGGTACAGTAGGGATGCGACCCGCCAGAGGCCGAAGGCCTCTGGTAACTACAATGAACCAGGGTACCTCAATTCATTTGATTTTTGATTTTTCGTGAACTTAAATACTTTTGTTGTTTCACTTTTCGCCAACATTGAAAGCAAGAGGACATGTTTATTAGATAATATTATCTATAACCTCTAATGATATTACGAACAAATATGATTATATTTTAGAGCAAAAACGCTTGGCCAATTGATATAAAAGTTGGCTAATCAAACTTGGACAAATTCGCCAAGTTGGCTAA
The DNA here is from genome assembly GCA_947462335.1 of Harmothoe impar. Lineage (NCBI taxonomy): Eukaryota > Metazoa > Annelida > Polychaeta > Phyllodocida > Polynoidae > Harmothoe > Harmothoe impar. The sequence continues at coordinate 8,695 of CANHQG010000472.1, forward strand.
TAAAATACATGTTCTAGCGGAAACTTCATTATGCATTTTGCAACCAAGGCCAAAGAAAAAAAGTAAAATCTTAATGAAATGTGTTCTATGATGGCCACAGGTGGATCCGCTCAACCAATTTAAGTTGGGCTCTCAGCAAAGTAGGCATATATGTCTCTTGTATTCCACATACACATTATCGTTTCAATATCTGTGTAAATTGAATTTTTTTAATGGATAATAATATGGCAGTCACATCTATACCTCACAATAGCACTAACTATATGTCTAGCCAGATTGAACTAGATCACATGGAAGAAAATGGTTGAAGTACAGACTGCATGCAACCTGCAGTGCAAAGTGAAGTTGTGTCCAGCTAACAAAAAAAACCACCAATTAAGACTTGCACACCCACCTGATGCCCCCCTTGTTACTTGGTAAAGCATATCGCATCCCATCCTTGGGTGGGAGTGCAGGGGGGGGGGGGATCGGCGGACCGTGGAATGTGATTCTTCACGCACCGTTGACCCCCCCCCCCCCCCCGGCCCGGGCTATACACCTCGGGGTCCGCACCTCACTCGGCTTTTGTTGTGGTCAAGTTTTTGTGGTTGTGGTTTTTGCTTTCTGACTGGCGTTTTTTTCTCCCCTTCCTCACAACCATTCCCTTCTATTACAGGTACTTCGCAGTGCTCATTCTATGGTTGCTCTATAGACTATACTATGAAAGTAGAGAGGTAGATTATTCTGTTCATAGATGGAACTAAGGGAGGGTTCATTATTTATGGCAGGGGGGGGGGTGAGCGTTTGGCAAATCGAATACGTCAAAAATAATTGGCCCCCCCTCGGAATAGGTTGAAAAAAAAGGCCCCCCCCCCTCGGAATAGGTTGAAAAAAAAGCGCCCCCCCCCCCCTCACCCTGGATCGTTCTCAACTTTATTACAAAAACGATGTTGGTGTCTACTAATTGTATGCATTTAATCATGGGCACTTTTTTACCTACAATTTACTACCTTACAACAAATACATCCATTCGTAAGGTGTTTTAGTGTAAACGTCTCATGATACTCACTGGTGAGCGATAATAGTCAAACCTCAGACACTCGACTTACATACCGTTGAGTTTAAGGGCCCCAGTGCATATAAATTGGAAGCTCCCATACCCTCAGTGCTTACATGAGGACGGCACTTTTTTGAAGACTGACAAAACGGTGGGCTATTCTGAGTGTCAAAAGTGATGCAGTGAGAAATTTGCTGGGAGTTTGAGGAAAATTTTAGAAAATTTTGAAAATATTGACATAATTTGGTAATATATAACACAGGCTGTTACCAAAATTCGCGACATTTCAACATACTAAATTCGCGACATTTTTAGGAATACCCCTAAAAAAAAAGGCCACCCCCCTAAGAATAGGGTAAAAAAAAAGGCCCCCCCCCTTTGAATACCCCTAAAAAAAATTGCCCCCCCCCTTAATGCTCACCCCCCCCTGCCATAAATAATGAACCCTCCCTAAAGGGTGCGTGTGTGTTCAGGGGGTGCCGGAGCATGGTTACATGTATTTGGAAGAAAAAAAGAAATTTAAATGTTGACCAGTTTCCGTCCCATGTAGTGACGATATTATATCGCAATTAATGTATGTCGGTTTGTTACATATCATGATGATATTCTACTGTATAAACACCAATTCATAGCAATGTTATATCATTTTATATTCGATTATAAAGATCCATGTTTGAATAAAGCGAACATGACTTTAGGCCTTTTGATAGGTTGAACCTCGAAGTCATAAATGCTGTTTATAGAATAAACATTCCTGGAAAGAAACCAGGTCAGGTATCTCCAGGGTCGAAATATTAAAAACAGGTAGGGTAGATCTCCTTTTGGAACCTAGGCTTAAAAAGTGTTCAGGGATAATTATTAAACGGACCATATAAGGGTTCAGCTGATGTTCCTGTGAGCGCGGCCATTACTGAAGCTGGTTCTTGCGAGATAAGCACTGATAACAACTTTCACAATGGATACCAGTTGTTACATAATATGCACTCCAAGAATTCGGAAGTGGAATTATTTCATTGGGCTAAAGAGTAACATTCCGCTAGTGGTCGTCAACCTGTGAGCGTCGACTCAGCTTTGGACTGGCAAAGCCCAGATATACTGCCAGAAATGTTATGTTCCTTCAATTTAGACTACACCGGGGACTATAGACCCTGGGAAGGCTGCCATTCAAGACTCAAAGTCATATTGCTTGTCATATTCTATAAGTAAACTGATAGTAAATCCAATTTTCGTGTCTCTGAACTGTCTCTCCTTCATATCAAAAGCTGTCCACATTGGCTCTCATCTCCCTCCACACGTCTCCACGCGTCCAATTAATTATCAGGTCACACAACTGTCAGTACATGTATATGGCACATCTTCATTAATTTTGAGGGCACCCCAATAATCAATCCGCTTTAACCATGGGCCTGTGTGCGCTAACATGATTGTGTATTATAGGCATATGTTGTGCATTTATAGGATTTGTATAGAATTGAATAGAATTAATCAAAGGAGTAGCGGCGTATTAAATATCCAAATCAATTTAATTTAATTGTATCTGATGAGTGTTACATGTAATACTATAACACTGGAGGGGAGACGGGAAAATGTTGGACTCCCACTTGTGAAAAGTCTACCCCCTCTCCCTTCCTTCTCCTATTGTTAATAAAACACCAGACCCCAAGATTTCAGACTGGTGTAAGAGTGTAAGAATATTAACAGTTTAAGGGTCGGTGATGCCTTAGGTTTGGTGACCATTTGTCGTCATGATTCGGCATGATGCACCAACATTGAAAATGAAGACAAACTCACAACATGGCTAAATGGGAAATATGATGACCTCATCGATCTCCTCCCAGATATCTAGGTGGGGTGGGGGGTCTGGACCCAATGCCCATGTGGAGGTGCATAACTATGCGCGCTTACATATGGCAAAGATAATTATAAGACATACGTCAAAGAGTCATACCTACTATGATATTCTTGCCTTCAAAGTATAAGTGGATATGGCCCTTGTATAATTATCATCATCATCATCATCATCATCATCATCTTTACCATCTCATTATTAATTAATTGATTAATAAAATATATAAATCAGTAATTAACTCACTAATTTAGGCATTAACTCATCAATATGCTAATCAACACCACTAGCATCTTATATATACCAATTCCATCATGGTATAAATGGACCTGCTGAGCACCCTCATCCATAAGAGTTGAGGTTGATCAGTCGGAACCATATTCATATACTGTTCTTTACGATAATACAGGCTATAAGCCTATGGACTGAACAGTTGAAATAAACAAATACAAACAAACAAACCAACAAACCAACAGCGGGTCGGCGAGTAACTCGCCGGCACAGAAGAGATAAGCGCATCAGGCCGGCCCTCTGGGAGTATATCACTCAACCCGACGGACATTGAACAACAATGAAATGGTGCTTTAAAACATCACGCTGCCTTTAAAGATGGGTTGTCAGCTAAAATTCCGTGAATTTTTAACCATGTCATATTGCTCTTGTATAGAGTCTCCTATAAGTGCTCCCAAACATTTAAAATGATTGAAAGTGTCTAAAGCTATGAAATGAGCACAGGCAGTTCAATAATTTTTACTGTAGGTCGACACTAAAACTCCCTATGTTGTGCTACTGCATGGCTCAGTGCTTTCTCTACCAGGCTAGTTTCCCCTGTACTCACTTGGCGGAGTGACTGAGTCAGTGAGGTGAATCAGGTACATGGTTATCAATCTCAAATTATGCATTCATAGACAAATATATTGCACTGTTTATCAGCTAAAATGATAATGGAACCCATGGCATTGAAGTGATATAAATTTTGAAGAAAAGGTTTTGGAAGTCTATTAGCTGATACACCATCTTTAAAGAGTTACATGGTGATACAGGCGGTATAGGTAGACAGAGTGGACTCTGGCTGCAGACCAGATGACCACAGATTGAGGGGTCACCGCCAGGTAGCTGTTGTTAAGGCCAGCGGTCAACTCACAAGGTCAAAGGGTCACTCTGAAGGTCACCTCGGTGTCACCCGAAGGTCAGACAAGGAGCGATTTCCGAGGGGCACCGAGGAAGTGTGTGTGTGTGTGTGAGGGGGGGGGGTAGGTTAATACCAGGTTGCAGGGTCGATACACTGTTTGAAGGCCTTTTAAAAAATGTATTTGCATGAAAATAACCTCCCAAAATGGGCTACACTATGTTACTGTATAGGTACGTCTTGACTCGACCAGTCATCCAAAAGGGAGTACAATGGATATATGCGTTTCATTTCATTCTACACGTCCACCTGAAATTGGGTTTACATTTTTATTTATAATGATATACATACTACTAATAACACCTATGCAATTTAATTTTGATTTACTCCCATACAAACCCCTAAATACCATCATTATTGTTACTCCGTATTAAAAAAAAATTGATCTAGATCCATTAACAATGGGTGGTTTGGGACCCGTCAGAAGTGTCACAAATAATTCACACGTCGGTGATGTCCGTGGCCAGGAGGCAGTTGAAAACTTGGCAGCCTAACTCGGCGGTTGACAGCCCAGCGCCACATATGGCTGGAAAGGTTTTTATTTATTTATTCATCGCCTGTCAGCAAAAGTTGTGATTCTCACTGTGGGTGTGGCGATTGAAAACCAGAACCCCACCCAGCCCTCCATGCACTCGGTACACAAGAGGGATCTCATCGGCGTTCTCCCACACTGATAAAATGAAGGGATCCAAACTTGTCAAAAGGTTGTCTTATAAGAAGAGTTTAGGGTCTTCAAAGTGACGGTCATAAAATAAACGAGTTAAAGGTTGTCTATTTGATGAACTGTCCGGTTACCATCCCACAAGACAAGACTAGGGTCATCTTACTGACAATGTTAGCCCAGGCAGTGGCCCACTCCAAGTGACAAGTCTAAGGTCGTCAAATTGACAACCCAGAATAGTTAACCCTTTATTGGCTGCAAACTGCTTTAAATGTGCTTGAATCCCTTTGTCAGCATGATGCATGAATGTAGTCCTGGTGAGTCTATTCGCCAAGCCTGCATTCATGCACCTTTGGAAATGAATCAACAGTTGGGCAGATTATACTTGCCAAGGCTGAATTCATGTATTATGATCACATAGAGCATAGCACCTTAAAGCACTATGCACCCCTTAGAGGGTTAACCTGTGCACCATAACCTCTACTTCACTGCAGGTGGAGCTAACTGGGTTCTAGACATAATTGTTGTCCATGTCTGTCTATATTTCTGAGGTTTATAATAGCTAATTCCTAGGGGAATTCCTGCCATATCCCCAAGTCTATATTGAGAGTATTTCTACCCTTTAGTTACAGACTGCTAACACATATGTGACGAAACCTGGGAAATCGTAACATTAGGGGGAATAGCCATAAATGCTCTAAACATGATATTTCAGGAGATGATTATTATAGCTAAAAATGTGAATACTTAAGAAAAAATGACCATAGACTTACTTTTCCCAAGGAATCTTTTGAAGCTATTATCAAAATTTAATTTTCATTCTAAATTGGTCTCATTTGGAATGCAAAAAGAACGTTCTTAGCCATTTTTAGCCCATTTGTTGAATTCATGGTTGCCATGGCAACCATGAATTCATTCTTTTGGAACAAAGATCATCCCTATCCAATTGACCCATCCTTGAGGATTACAGAACTGAAAACAGAATGCCAATATTCCTACCAGATCCAAATCTATGTACAATAATATGCATTTATTAGTTTAATTTCTAATAATTATGATTTATATGGATTATTTGAAAATAGATTGATATGTGATTGCATTGCACTCTATTCCGAATGCCTACATGTCCCTACCATCCCATGTTTGAGATGTCATTTCTCAACAACTATTTCAAACATTTCGATGCTTGAAGTATCAAATTGTAGCTGAAGACATGAACTTAAATAAAGGTGTTTTCCCCTTATGTCACGTGTTCCCATGTTTTGTCACATATGTGGATGTCATACCAATGGAAGTTTCCTTGCAGCTATTGTACCATAGAAATAACCACAAAAGAGGTGTCTGTGCCCTAAACATATTTATTTTGTCTCAATTATATCAAAACATTGATTCCTTTACCTTTTCTAGCATTCCCAATAGATAAATCTCAGGATTCTCCATAACATGAATGTGTATTCCCATAAATGTGATTAAAATCAACATAGAAATTATGCAATTCATTCCCCAACTTCATACAGAATGCATGTTATACTGATGCCACCTACAGGGAAAATCCTGAATCAGACCCTGGTTGACGAGTCTAGGGCTGGCATGAGTCAGGTTTTGGGCGGGCACATACCAAGTGTATCTTCTATCTGACAACTACAGCTAGAGGACCCACTCTCTTGTCACTTAGAAGAGTCTGCAGACGAGTTTACTTTTTGAGTGCAGTTAAAAAAATACCCCCTTTAATTTCGATAGATTTGAGTAGGATCCGCCAATGCAGGCCCCTAAAACAAGTCGATCACTCTCTAGGAAGCGCCGAGATTCTAATACATTAAATTTTGTTGAACTAAGACCCCGCTGAACGAGATATGCCTTTTAGTCTTTACTCGAGAAACAACCTTTCACTGGAAGTGCAAAAACAAAACAAATTCTTTGGGTAATGCCAGTGACATCCTTTCTAAGTATACTGAAGCGAAGGAATCGCATACACTTCTATGTCCATGTATGGCCCCAGGCCTTCCCCCACGATAATGCATCCTCACCCATAACCAGCCACTATAATGGGGGGGGGGGGAGACATTTCCAGGAAAAGTTGTGCTGCGTTTTAGGATGATTATCATATACTAGGCCTATATGATATTGGCATGGAATCATAACGCATTCACACCTTTCATAGCGGGGGATACCCGATACATTCTTTAAAAAATGCCATATTTGTCATATTTTAAAGATGGGTTGTCACCTAAAATACGTCAATTTTCTATTGATGCCATAAAACTATTGTATATCCAATGCTATAAATACTCCCTTACTTTTAAAAGGATGGGATATATCTAAATCTATCAAATAAGTATATTTAGTGCAATCATTTTTACTGTAGGTCGACACTAAAATTCCCCATGTTGTGGTACTGCATGGCTCAGTGCATTCTCTACCAGGCTAGTTTACCCTGTACTCACCTGAGGGAGTGACTGAGTCAGTGAGGTGAATAGGCTATATTGTTAACTATCTAAACTCATGTATTTATAGACAAATATCTTGCAAATATTGGGTACTGTGTATTAGCTAAAATGATAATGGAACCCATGGCATCCCTTTTAAGGGAAAAAATTGGGAAGTGTATTAGCTGATATACCATCTTTAAGTCCTGTTGAAGTGCAAACCCGTTATCATAAAACGTGACCCTTACTTGCAGCCCACCCCGTCTCCCATGTATCAGGATGCCAGCGACGATCGATGCTATAGGTTGCTGGTGTAAAATAAATATAACGCTGATCGGGTCACATATATCTAATGATTACCCTTTCAGACAAGTCTTCTGATCCCTATATTATGATCCAGTGTGAAAAGGCTGCTCCATGGCAGGAAAGCCAGTTTTATTAAGGCACCTTTAGTATCCAATTTGTATCAACATCTCCTGTTAATTAAGACTAGGCCTATACATAGTCGGTGTATTCCATAACCTAGTGAGTGGTGGTGCTATGGAGACACAACTACCATGTTCATGACGTCACACATTGTCAAGGGAACACTAGTAATAAAGCCCGGCCCCGGCACATCACAGACCTATGACACGTTTCTCTCCACCCTATCTCAGTTCTGGATGTAAACGGCTATATCCATGCAGCTCCTAACCCCTTCCCCTCCTCCACCCTCCCCCAAATTAGATAGCGGTGCCCATAGGAACCAATGTTCAAAGCGAGTATTAAGCACCAATTAAGTTGACCAGCAGCTCCGCTGCCGGAGATATTGGCGCGGGAAAATCGTGGAGACAGCGTTCGTCTGCCCTACTATACTGCATGGCGGGAATGCCTCACCATATCGCAAATAGGGTCGGAGTGGCGTAATATTTTCAATCTCCAACTCTAAGTCCAAAGTAGAACTTATGATGGGGCCAGCTTGGGGCTCGGTGCATCGCTGGGTAGCGACCTGTTTTACTGGTATGTGTAACAAGAGTGGACCTGAAACATCCCCCCTCCCCTATTCCCTTCCCAGCCCGGCTACCCTGTGTACCTCCAGAAGAGCTCCTCCAGTAACCTGCTTTGATCCCCTGAGTATTGTTCCTCCAGGGTTTATTTCTGAGCCTTGCGTACCCACATCCGTCGCCCAACTCACCTGGACGGCCATACCTGTCTCATCCGCCACCACCTCCTTCTGTAACCCTGTGAGGAGAACCTCACCCTTCACCTTGTTATCATGATGTACCATGATGCATCAACACCTCTCTGTACTGGTGCATCATAACCATCGGTTGGGAATGTATCAACCCTGTAGTCTCAGCATGAAGCATCACTGCCGAGTAACTGGCCAGGTGCGAGCCAAGGTGAGTTACTCACCAGGACTGCATGCATGCACCACCAGGGCAGTTTTCATGCATTAAAGCACTATGTTGTCATCTAAGGGTTAACATACTTGTTCCCTTTCCTCCCACCAGGGGTTGTGTCCGCCCCTCTGTACCCAGCTTTCATCTCGGTGTGTTATTCTGGGTGCCGCACCTAAATACACACCCTGTAAAGGCTCCACAATAGGTGCTGATTGATTTAGGTGGTTGCTCCTCCCTTTAATCTGCACCAAGCTATTTCTTTACAGTCAGAGATGTGCAACATGAAGCCTTCACTAATATTAGACACAATCTTACCCCTCCCCTATGTGCTCCCATATGGGGGAACGTCCATAAATAACGTCACTTATTTTTGGATCTTCACCAATATGCCCTCAGTGCACAGACCCGCTCCCCCACCGGGCCCCCCTAGTCATGTAATTGTTGAACGTTCCCTAGCACCGCTACCGTATGCTATGAATACCAAGTAAACATTATTAATCCATTAAACCACGACGGTATACAAGGGGTACGTTTTCAATTTGAATTAAATACAAGCATTCTAGCTGTACTGTGTTCTTATAGATATATGTGGGT
>CANHQG010000473.1:0-17640 GCA_947462335.1 Harmothoe impar
CCCCAACGTAGCACCGTGATTCCGTGCAGAACGCCAATCTGCGCGGAATACAAATTTGAAGGAATGTGCGAGTACCTGTTTCATTTGTAAGTCGTTTAATCAATTAAACCCAAATTAGTTAAAACACAACAGCGGCGCCATGATAATTGGTGGATTGTGTACATTCATCGCTCAAAATGGGGAACAACAATCTTAATCTAGCCTATATCAAATGATTTGATTACGATCTCGCATCTATTTGTATACCGCGCACTGCAGATTGACATTCTGCGCCGATTGGCGAATAGCGCCCAACAACCAGATGCTGGCCTCTCATTGGTCGCACAGCGCGCTAATTTCGAAAGGCTGCCAGAGAGTGAAAAGACAAGACGTGTTTTCGTGAAAAAGTTATATTGCTCTCAAAGAACGAAATAGTAATTGTTCATTCTTGGTTACGTGGACTAGGTAAGTATTCTGCAAGTAACCTAGGGCTGTGTTAGTCGCTTTGAAGTAAGTGGTAGGCGATAAACTGCCTCAAAACATAGCAAATATTCGGGTCTCGTGCCACACTCAGAGTCAGACACTGCGTCGCTCCACATACTAGCGATTAAGGTGGGTCGCTACCCTTTGTTCAAAGTTAACAGAATGTCTCAATTTTTTTTCTATAGATAGGCACGGCAGGGTGTTTCTAAAAATATTTTAGAAAATTTCAAAAACGGGATCGATGGATGCCATAGGGGGACAGAATTGTGAAAAAGTTTGTTTTATTTGCATTTGATATAATTTTGATAGTTTATTAACCTAGTCTGAGAGGCTGCCTGAAACAGGTTTTGTACCCTGAACCTGCCCGAGGAGGTGCTTCTGGCCAAGAGGTGAAAATATTAAAATTCATCCTACAGCTATCTGATATCACTCAGAGGGAAGCCCAACATTTTCTCTTTGTGAATCAGGTGGAATTACCACGTAAGAGTCAATAATCTTTGTACAGGAGGGGTTTGTGTAGAGGGTGTCTGAGCCTTTTTCCCTTGTCACTGATTAAAAAGGGCACCTGCTGTCTTGATTACAGATGGTCATGAATATAACAATTCTGAACGGATTTCAATGCAATAACTTTTACTATGTAGGGAAATGATTGTTCTATCAGATATTTACTTTTATCTAAGGATGCTATCAGGTTTTCCTATATTCTATGGCCAGTAAATTAGACATAGCCAAAATAAACGTACTAACCTTGTGTCAAAGATCTCCTGTCCATTTACACTGCCATGAATGGATTCTTTCAAATCACACTTATTTCCATAGCCAAATATCTACTTTATATCACATATATAGTCGTCAGGTGGTATCTTTATTCCATTTGATTTTCTAGCATAACCAATAATTAATATAGTAAAAAAGATCTTTTATAATGTGTATCCATTAATCATCTGACTTGATACCAAAACTACAGGTGTTTTAGAATATCATAGCATTTGGAATTGTGTAATTATGTCTAATGGTTCTCCTCCAGGGGGGTGGCAAAGTTGAGCATACCACTTCGGGCAGAAATAGCTGCAAAGCAGCCATGGCGCCCGTCACGCCCTCTCACGGCCACTGCCATGCCTACTATAGACAGTCTGAATCATATAGAAACGGAATATGAAAAGAAAAATGGGGGGTCCCGACCTACTTCTTTAAATACAGAATTTTGAAAAAATTAAAGTATTTTCAATTCGCTCTAAAAATGAGAAAAAAATGTGAAAATTTCCATAATTTTTTTTCATACCAAGCATTATGTCCAGAAATGTAAATCTTCACATGTGAAACGCCTATATGTTACACATTTACGCAAAAATAATGTTATAGTTGTATGCCATGGTATTCTGGATAAAAATATGATGTTTCGGGAAAGATTAGGAATAAATTGCTATTATTTTGTGGCCTTATTGGCAAAAAATAGTGTTCAAAATTAACAGAATTTTTTTAAACTCTCAGAAAATAGTTCAGATCATTTGCTAACATATTAAAGTGATTTTGATAGGGGGTCCCAGGCATAATTTTAGGGTTTTGGGCCTATGAAAATAAAAAATAATGCAAAAACGGACTATATTTCATATTCAGAGTACTGTAAGAAGGGTAATTTCATCAAAATCTGGCTATAAAACGTCCTGATTAAATAACCTTGGTTGTTTTGAACAACATGAGAAGCTCTTTAGTATTTCTGAGAAGATTCATCACTAGATAATGCCAATACACTAATTCATGTTAAAATAGAAAATATTATCAGTTACAAATATATCAAATAGAAAAAGTCCCATAAAATGCTCAATTTTAGTTGAATCGGCCTAATTTTTTTATATGATGTGAGGAACTCATATATGTATCAAACTATGCAATATGGTACCATTCTGATACATCTAAGGTGTATGCGCAGATACGGCGGTAAGGGTTGGTACATATATATAGCCTGCAATACACATGGGCCCTAGGGTCGTGGGTATAGGCTGGCCCTGTCATTGCTATTGAATCTAATTCGATTATTACTAGTCTTAACTATGCTGATTATATTACATCTGAACAGCGATATAAAGTACAGGGATTCGCAAGTAGGCCTGCTGGCTCACCCTCAGTGACATGGCTGACAGTAGCGCCACCTCCAGGGAGGTGGCAAAAAACGGAACTACATGTGATAAGTGACCTATGGGGGAGAGTTTTTCTTTGCCACTTAGAATTTTCATATCGAAATAATTCAAAGATGGTTGGAAAGCCCTGGTTTCATACTTTGGAACTGAAAAGGTTTCTATTTGATATCAGATAGGGAACAATTTTTTTGGGGGTGGGAATTTCGGTGATTTTTTTGAAAAATTCCAAAATTTGGGGGCCCTATTGTCAAAACACCCCATTTCAATATTGTAATAAAACATGGCCAGTTAAACACTACACATCAAGATCTTTCTAGCACATTTTGAATCAAAGTGCTCGGATAATTCTAAGTAGGGTAAAATAATTATCTCCAGTTGGTCATTATCAGAGAAAATGTCCGGTTTGAAGGGTGACGGCCTGGTCGGTGATCCAAAGGGGAGAGTTTTTCTTTGCCACTTAGAATTTTCGTATCGAAATAATTCAAAGATGGTTGGAAAGCCCTGATTTCATACTTTGGAACTGAAAAGGTTTCTATTTGATATTAGATAAGGAACAATTTTTTTGGGGGTGGGAATTTTGGTGAATTTTTGGGAAAATTCCAAAATTTGGGGGCGCTATTGTCAACACACCCCATTTCAATATTGTAATAAAACATGGCCAGTTAAATACTACACATCAAGATCTTTCTAGCACTTTTTGAATCAAAGTGCTCGGATAATTCTAAGTAGGATAAAATAATTAGCTCCAGTTGGTCATTATCAGAGAAAATGTCCGTTTTGAAGGGTGACGGCCTGGTCGGTGACCCAAAGGGGAGAGTTTTTCTTTGCCACTTAGAATTTTCGTATCGAAATAATTCAAAGATGGTTGGAAAGCCCTGATTTCATATTTTGGAACTGAAAAGGTTTCTATTTGATATCAGATAGGGAACAATTTTTTTGGGGGTGGGAATTTTGGTGATTTTTTTGGAAAAATTCCAAAATTTGGGGGCCCTATTGTCAAATCACTCCATTTCAATATTGTAATGAAACATGGCCAGTTAAAAACTACACATCAAGGGCTTTCTAGCACATTTTGAATCAAAGTGCTCTGATAATTCTAAGTAGGACAAAATAATTTTCTCCAGTTGGTCATTCAGAGTGTAATTTGCATCACTGCCAGTAGTTCCTTATTCTCTCACCAGGTGACCCATGGCAGAGAGATTAGACTGCTATGCTATGGCGATTCTCATCCATTGTACTATACCCCATGATCTGAACAACAGTTAAAATTCTCTTGAAAAATAGATTCATTACAGGGATGCCAAGTGTTACGATTTTTTCGTAATTTTACGATTTTTGACCCCAATTACGACCATTACGATTTCTGTTGGCAAATTACGATTTTTAGCAGATTTTAAAATGTAATGAAAGTCTCCCTAGATTTCTAGGAATTCCTAGATTTTCACTTTCCATGGATTCAAATTCTAGGAAATTACAATTTAAACCCCTCTGCAATCATATGGTTAAGGTTTAAGTGACGTTAGCCTATAGCGAAATTAATTTATGTATTATACAATGTATGGAGCATAACTCTATGTGTATAAGTATTCTAAAGAGACCACTCTTGTTACGATTTTTGTTACGAATTCTGGCCAAAAGTGTTACGATTTTGGGGTCCAAAAGTAGTAACAAATACGATTTTGGAGTTGAGTAACTTGGCATCCCTGTCATTAGTTGTTAACTTTCATCCTCGTACTAGGATAGGGAATAGAAAATAGTTGGAAGCCGTTTAGACGTGGGTTTGCCATAATACAATGTACTATGGTGGTAAGAAAAGTGCAGTACCGGGTGTACATGTGAATTACTGAAGCTTCCGTAGGTATTTTTTTCATTTAACATACAAAAAGGAATACATCAAGATCTTCCCGATTAATTTCTGTGGGGCAATTCATCCAGTTAATAATGACTCCTAGTTAAACATCTGTTTTAAGACATTTTAGTTCATCATTTGGTTCCGCCTACTGAAGCATATTTTACGTAATTAGCATGCAACCCATTTTGGGGCTATTTTCAAACAATGGCCTATAGAACCCAAAAAATGTTCTTGGCTCAATTAACTCTTCACTACTGGAAAAAAAATTATAGTAATTTTCTAGTCGCACTGTGAACTAATTATACTGAATAGGTAAGCCTAGACTAAAATGCAGAATAAATAGTGTGCATTATGCTTTTATCAACTTGCCCAAAAAAAGAAGGTTGGGTTCCAGTAACATGGTCAGACAAACCAGACCCGTTTGTTAAAAAAAGAAATTGTTTCTTTTAATTTTTTTATTTTGAATTTCCCTATTTTAGTTTTAGCGTTTTCCCTCTCAAATTCTCAAAAATTGTCCGATTTACAAACCGTAAAAACTGGCATGTAGGTGGAAAAGAGGGGGATCCGGCTCTGTTTTCCTAGACCCGGTTGGGTTACCGAAAACAAACCTCTTTTTTGGGGGGCCTTTGAGGTATTTTCACTTTACAATTACAGTATCAAGTGTATAGTAATGCTATTGTATTTATAGTAGCCTATATATGGGTACAACGAGGTGGGCAACCCTTTAATAGTGTTTTGTCAACTAGTTGTTTCAAAACAAAATATCCACCCCTCCCAGAGGTGTGCCTCAGTTCTCGACCTCAAAGGGCAGGATTAGTGTAAATCATCGCTCTGATATAGTGGACAATGCCACATCCATGTCAGAGGTGTGAACACCTGGTGAATTTGAATGTGGCATGTGCATCTCACAGGTACATCACACCTGGAGGTGTGAAGGCTGACTGCCACACCTGTAGCAAGCAAGGTAGTGCTAGTAGTGGTATTTGTGTGCAGGGTCTTCAGTTAATCGGTCTTGTAAGATGGATGGAGAAACAAGCCTGACAGATATTGTTAGTTGCATGGATTATTGACATGGATTATGATTATTGAACACAGGATATATTAAACACATGGATGCTATATATAACCAAGGACATTTAATATATTCTAGTAATATTCACATGTGTACGTTGTATTTTGGATTTGACTACTTCACTGGAGGCAAGGTTTGGTTTATCTACAATAAAATTTAACTTGGTCTTAAAGTTAAAAAGGTATGTTTTGTATGTGGATTCAGTCTAGACCGCTAAAACGTGATGTCACTGCATGTTCAGCTCAAGATAAAACAATGTTACTGATTTTACCTCTCATTCCAAATTAACTAGGTCGATAGAGCGAACAAATACCTTTCAAATAAGTGCTTTCTGAAGTCTACATGGCAATTAAAACCAGAGAGATCAATTTCTGAAGAAATGGCATTTACTCAGTGAGGCAATGGGGTGACAGAGCATGAGCTTGTACATGTATCCCATAATCCTTAGCACCCCTCCCGCCGTTCACGTCACATCCGCCTTCTTCCCCAAACTGCCATTGTCGCACCTCTGAGACCTGAAGGCACTGGGGGCCAGCATTGTTTTGTCACACCGACTCCAGTGTACATATCTCGGCAATTTAAAGTGTTTTATGGTGTTTAAGGCGATATTGCCTAATGGTTGCCTATGAGTAGTGGGGGGGGGGGTGTCGGGGCCTCTTTAAAGGCCAATTAAAAAAACGTACATAACCCCAAAAATGTCTATATTGCCTGGAAGCACTGTTCAAAAGTAAACTTATGAAATAATAATTAGCATCGTACGTGGTTTATTGACGAAATTAATGGCATTTGAAATATTTAAATTTGATTTTTTTTCTGTGTTAATTAGGCCTGGCAGGGATTAAAAAATAATTTTAGGAAATTTCCAAAACGGTCTAGATGGACACTATAGGACTGTAGAAGTGTGACAAATTCGTTGGGCCGGTAACTACGTTTCTAGGGTTACGTTTTGACGTTACCAGGCACGGCATCCATCTTGTACGGCGTACACGGTGGTCGCCTGTGCTTTGCGCTCTGCGTTATTAAGGGTTTACACTGGCGCCCTGCGCATACTGAATGGCCGATTATGACCATGATTTTGCTCTAAACGCTTAATGGCTCGCACACCATGACGGGGGGTGCCATCACTTTCAGCAGTATCAAAAGAAACCCCCAACGGTCAGATATTTGAAGAAATTAGAGCTTAAACTGCGCTCCCCGTACTGAAGCATCCAAAAGTGTACCCGGGACAGTATGGCGTCCGTGCATGGTAACGTCAAAACGTAACCCTAGAAACGTAGTTACCGGCTCAACGAATGCGTTTCATGGAAAGTTTGATGTAATTTTTAGCAGATTTCATAGACCAATCTTTGGGGTTACCTGAGAGAGCAGGACCGAAAGATATTTAGAGGCAGATAAATGTGAAAATTACCTCACCGATATCTTAGACCACTCAGAATGGAGCCCTCACATTTTATCTTCATATTAGATATGGTCTCATAAGTATAGAGTCAATATTTTTTGTGTGGGAGTGCCTTACATAGAGGGTGTATTACCCCAGCTCAAAGATAAGGGTTTATGCAATCAAAAAGCGCTGGTCCCAATCTATTTAAAACAATGTTAACTGGATAATAAACATGTTCCTGCATGACTACATCTATGCGGAATTCTGAGGAATTAGATATCTTTTCTACAAAGTCCTTCAGAAGTCAGAGTAACTTTGAAAATATCTTAAAATTATCACCTTAAGCAGATTTACACCAGATCTAGGTACCACATAGCTAGAGGTATTGTACAACACATCCCAAAAAATCAACCAGATCGGTGAAGAATTGATTTAACTATGCCATTTTTTGCAAGATACTATAAATATGTTTGTCCCCAAAGAGCATTATGGCCGCTCCTGTGACTCCCTCTATGAAAGGCGTTTTAGCCAACTTCCCATAATCACAGGTCAAAAATATGAACATATTCTTGATTTTCAGGTATTTCTACATAGGTAAGGATATTGGTTTGTTTCTGGAAAATTTATCAACCCCCCTACAGGCCCTATTAAGAAAGAGAGTTTTCAGTGTTGACAGAATAGCAGGGGCGGAAATGGGCGCTGGCCTTGCATCGCTACACATACGGACTCGTCTCGTAGTTAGATGATAGATCTAGTTGTGTCAAACCTAGGTCGAGAAGCCCACCTCTTCTAGCGATTAAAGGCCAATTTAAAAATACTGCATCACCCCAAAAATGTGCATATTTCCTGAAAGCTATATTCAAGTATAAAAATACAAAAGAAAATTTAAGACCGTACGTGCACTATTGAGGAAATTATTAACCTTTGAGAAATTTCCATTTTATTTCTTTTCTGTCAAAATTAGACCTGGTGGGAGGCAAAAAAAATTTTTTTAGAAAATCTTTAAAACGGTGTAGATAAACACCATAGGATTGGAGAAGTGTATAAAATGATTTTTTTATTAGAGTATAACGCAATTTTGATAGTTTAAATAGACAAGTTTGTTGGGCTGCCGGAGAGAGACAGACAGAACATTTATAAGAATCAGGAAAAAGTCAAAATTACCCTACAGATATCTTTAACTACTTAAAATGGAGCCCTTACAGTTTGTCTTTATGATAGACAAGGATTCATCATGCTGGGGTCAATATTGTTTGTTTGGGGCTGCCCTATGTGGAGGGTGTGTTGCCCCAACCCAAATATAGGGTATTATGCAATAAAAAAGCGCTGGTTCCAAATAGTTAGTAACCATGTAAAATAGATGGAAAACATGTTTATAAAGAGCCACATCTATGCGGAATTCTGAGGAACTAAATATGTTTTTTGTGAGAGACCTCAGAAGTTATGATAAAGCAAGGAATTAAAATTTTCATTGAGCACCTCTTCCTTGCTCACTGATTTTTTCTGAGTTGCTATATGTTATTGGCTACCGGTAGCTAGATATGCTATACATAACATATCCAAAAATCATGGGTATTGATGGAAAATTGAGGGAACTAGGTCAATTCCTGTGAGCCAACTCTAAAACAGTACATAACAGTTTGGTGGCAATCTTGATGAGACAGAAGAATCTTGTTTTTAGGTATCTTTCCATACTCGCAGCTGGAAAATGTGAACACATTTTGAATCGGCATAGTTTTCTACATATGTGAGTGTATTGGCTAGTTTGTGAAAAAAATATTACCCCACTATCAGCCCTATTAGGAGATGAGAGATTTTAGTGTTGACAGAATAGCAGGGCTGGAAATGGGCGCTGGCCTTGCATCGCTACCTCTTCCCTCCGTTCAGACAGTTCGAGCCTCTACGATCTAGTCAAAGCAGATCCATCACTTTGCTGTACTCGTAAATAGAAGTACTGATATTTTAACAACAGCCTGGACAGGGGTAAGGACCCCAATACCGGACCTGTTCTAATTTCTGTCTTCCTGCTCCGTTCCTCTCCCCCGGGGTCCTCTCGGCTCCGTCCCCTACAACTTGAAGTTCAACTTGAAGTTGAAAGTACAGCTAATACAAGCCTAACAAGGCCCCCCAGGGAGGCCACTCCCTATCTTTTCTATAGTAACTATGTGTGAACATCACCTCAAATTTAGGACCCTTATCACGGGAGAAAAATCAACAAAACAGCACCCTTTTTACGGGAAACTGACCAAAAATCATAACTTAATCAAGGGGGCACGAGAAAATTTTCAAGCATAACCCCTCAAATGGTTGGCCTTACCCTTGCCCTCTGAATAAATATGTGTCTTTAATATTGAAAATGCTGGATTAATGTCTCATCTGAAAGTTTTTCCAGTAATTCAGCCATAAAACGTACCCCTTTTCCTCCAAAATTGCCTAAAAAGCAACCCTTTTCAAGGGCCCTCGCAGGCCCTTGCCTAGGGTGCAAAAACATACCCTTTCCCTTTGAATCGTGCTCACACATGGTCATCAATGCTGAGGGAGTGCCCCCCCCCCCCCGGGCAAGGCCCACAAGGCCCTAGCCTCTATATCTTAGTATAAGCAGCTCTGTCTCCCGAACTCGCACCGTTGATAGACTGCAGTGACACAGATGATACTATGGTAGTATGGAAGGCCGGAGCGCCATCGTATTTGCTATTTGTGTGCCTCTAGGCCTACATGGGTCCTCCCAGTATTGAGTCTGTGAGTGTGTGACACAGTGTGTCGCCCTGTCGACTTTAAGCAAAAGGGGCGTGTCACTGTGTCGATTTTTATGTGTATAGAATATACAAGGGCATGATAAAGATGTCTATGTCCGTCGATTTTTAAAAGGGTCGTGTCGCCCGTGTCGATTTTTAAAAGGGCCGTGTAGAGGCACATTTGTCGGCTATGCTTGTTCTCCGACATCAGATGCTCGGACATGTAGGTGCTCGGACCTTCAATATGTGCTCGCACATTTAGGGAGTGACCATTGATTAGTTACAGGGGGAGGTGGTGGGTTTGGGGTGGGGCGTAAAAATTCCCGACCCCTCCTGAGGGGAGGCGTAAAAAATTCTGCCCCCTCTTGAGAGGGGGGGGGGCGTAAAAATGTAAGCCCTTTTTTAGCAAAATAGCCAGCATGTTACTATAGTTCAAAGGGGGGGGGGGGCGAAAATTTTCCGGCGTCTTCATCGAGGGGGGGCGGGAAACGTTCCACGCGCTCTCAAGGGGGGGGGGGGGCGTAAAAAAAATCCCCCCCCCCCCCCCCCCGCGCGCGAAATCTCACCACCAACCCCTCCCCTGTAATTAATAAATGAGCACTCCCTGAGATTGGGATTTTCTCGGACATTAGATTGGGAAAAGGGCCTATGCTCGGACATTATATGCTCGGACATTAGACTGTAGCCTATTTTGTTTTTTTTCAGGGGGGGGCCTCGGATGTTGGTAATGTCCAAGCACCTAAATGTCCGAGACCCCAATGTCCGAGCACCCAGATGTCCGAGAACCAAGATGGCCGCCAATTATTTTTATTGGCCATCTTTATAATAAAAGTAACTTTAACAGGCCTCCCACCGATTCCTTTATTCCTTTAAAATTCCTTTAAACTGGGTATGATTCCTTTTATTCCTTTAAAACTCCTTTAAGTGGCTTGAAAATTCCTTTAATTCCTTTAAAATGGTCAAATCCCATAATCATATCATATATATCTTACAATTAGTTCTGTAAGCCTTGTTATATGTGGTGCTAAAATTCACCAGATTGCACCATTTCAAGTCTGAATTTCCAATTTTTTTCTAAAAGCTCTCCCTCCATAAACAAGTAACACAAATAACCAAAAATATCTCAATTTTTGACCCCAATGAAACTCTTAACTACTTAAAGATGTCCATAATCATTTTTTAAGCGCACTGTGCACTTATTATGTCGAATATGGTAATGGTTATAAACTCCTCAGATTTCATAGAATTGTTTGTTTTCAGATTGGTCATTCTTGTGATTTGTCCAGATCCAATCTGATCCGGGCTGGGAAAAAACTGATCCCTGCCTAAATAGATGTGGTGACCAGATTGCATCATTTCAAGTCTAGAATTTCAGATTTTCTCAAAAAGCTGTCAAGGTCCCAGCCCCAGTAATAGAGGATAATACAGATCTAATACTTAAATTGTGTACCTAAATCCACCATATTGCGCCATTTCAGGTCTAGAATTTCCAAATCTTCCAAAAGTTTTCCCTCCTAATGCAAGATTCCAGCCCCGGTCATAAAGAATAATACAGTGAAATCTCGTTATAAGGAGCAGACGGTTATAAGGAGCACATTTGCTTTGCCAATTCCTTCTCTATACTTTTCTATAGTAATAAATCACTGTTAGAACGAGCATCTCTAGCCAAAAATGGTTTATAAGGAGCAAATATTTTCAAGATAGTAAGTTTTTTTTATTGAAATAAGGTAAAATCTCACATGTCCTACAGGTGATGCTGTGTGAACCAGCCTTTGTCAGGACTTCCTACAGGAATGTAGGTGCGGACCTGTGAGGGAAGGGGGAGGGCTTCTTTGATGACCAAAATCGGTTATAAGGAAGGTTGGTTACAACAAGCAAATTTGCCTTGCCAAAAGGTGCTCCTTATAACGAGATTTTACTGTACAAATGTAAGGCTTGAATGCTGTGCCAAAATGCACCAGAATACACCATTTTAAGTCTGAAATTACCAAAGTACTTGAAACTTTATCTCTGAAAACAAGGTTCCAGTCCCAATCATGGAGGATATATACTGAGCTTTAATATGTTTTGTGCCAAAATGCACCAGAATGCCCTATTTCAAGTCTCTAGCCTTTCCAAATTTTCCAAACCCCCCTAATTGTACAGCTGCGGTCCGCACTCTTCAGGTGCCCATATAATCACCATCTATGTTTAGGGCTTCAAACCATCAAAATGTGTCAAAGCGCACCATATGAGTTGTAGAATTTCAACATTTTCGTAGGCAGGGTTAAGATTGGATCTTCGCAGAGCTTTGCAGTTAGTATTCTTACCACAGTGAAAAATTGTGCAAGCATTGAGGATGTCCATGACTTGCAAAATCCTGCGAAATATTCTATAGATTTTTTGAACAATGTCCTAGTCAGATTCATTAATAACTTAAATTTTTCTACTCTTATATGCAGAATCAAAGTAAATTCCTGCAATAACAAAACTGTGATCAATATTACATGCTATAATGTCCGTAAATATTGCATTTCAATTCCTTTATTTTGACCCAGATTCCTTAAGAATTCCTTTAAAACTCCTTTATATTCGGCGAAAAGATTCCTTTAAAATTCTTTTAAGGTGGTCCGGAGGGTGGTGGGAGGCCTGCGTTAAGTATTGGTGGTGGACAATGTCCGAGCACCATACCAAATGTCCGAGCACCACATCTAACGTCCGAGCACCAAATTTAACGTCCGAGCACCCCCTGCAGTAAGTAAATGAGTAAATAAATACATAAAATGCTCAGACATTGGCTTGAATGGATGCTTGGACGTTATAAACGATGCTCGGACATCTATTTCCCTCCATTTTAAGTGAGACAAGATGGCCGCTAAATAGCAATTGGCAAATGGCCCACCGGCTTTCCATATGATACTTAATCTAACAAGGCCCCCCCCCCCCCCCCCCCCCCCCCCCCGCCCCCCCCAAAAAAGAAAAAAGTTACAGGGTCGGTGATTGACTGATCCGCCGATTGACTGAGTTGAATGATCCGGGCATAGCTCTGCAAGGTACATTACAGTCTGTATACCTGAATAGAAGTTTTGGCCTGGGTAAACGTTTGCACCCTACGTGGTCATGTTTATATTTGTATAGGTGTACCCGCTGACGTACCATGTTTACATCAACGTGGACATTGGTAGTCATACCTTGTCTCTACGTTTGTAGGAGTGTAACCGCTGACAGCTAAAGTGACATGGTACGATTTTTTCCACATCTTAAATCCTGCTTAAATGTTAGTACACTACAATATCATATTTGAAGGATGGGCACAATGCAATGTCATCTATGCGCAATAAGAGCCCAATTATAGGTTGAGCTGTGACCCAAGTATATTTATTTTACAATGTATTGTCAATAACAAGGGAGGAATTCTAGCGTGCACTCCAAAATGGTAAATTGAGCCATAATTTGTCAAATTGTAAGCTGAATCCTAGGGAATGAGACTAAATAAAGTAGCTAGCACATGAAGTATGGCCATAGGGAACATTCTGGTTCATTTTTAACAAAATCGATTTTTGAGCCCCAATCATCGGATCATGTCACTTTAAGCCCTACGTGGACATTGGATTGTAGAAGTACACGCTGACAGACAACGGGTTAATAATGGCTGCCCTGGGTGTGTTTACGCCCTAGGCCAAAAAAAAATAGTCGTGTTTAGGTAACATGGCCCAAAAAAATAGGGTAGGTAGGTCGATTTTTTTTTTCTTACCAACTTTTTTTTAAGGATTTTGAGACAAATTTCTTCGCATTTTCGTATAATTTTCGGGGAAAAAAATATGTTAGTTTAAATTTGTGTTTTTTGGTGGAAAAAACACAAAAAGGCCTTTAAAAAAAAAAAATTTGGGTAGGGCCAAAAAAATAGGGTCGCTAGGGATGCCTGAACACAACTTTTCTTTTTTTTTGGCCCTATGTGCACATTGGTAGTCATGTCTCCTTTCTATATTTGTAGCAGTGTACTGACTGACAGACACGGTTAGTGATGGCTGCTCTGAGTGTATTCACGCCCTACGTGGACAAGGAGAACGTGACAGACGCCGGCACCAGGAAGGGTCTCGTCAAGTCTGGACATGGAGGCCTCAAGGCACATGGTACGTAGCATGCTAGAGCTCTAAACCTAGATATTTTCGCCTGTAAAGATTTAGCTAATTTTCTAAAAAAAAAAAAAGAAAAAAAAAGAAAAAAAAAGGACAATTTAGTGTGTACCGGTATTTAAAGTTGCAAATTTTGGAATACGGTAGTTATACATGTGTAAAACTATACTGGATAGATATATGCATTGTACCTATTTTCGCTGACTTGTCTGAAATTCCCGGAAATATAATACATTCACAGTAGCTCTTCAATGCCTTACTCTAAATTCCTGCATATGAGCCTAACTCCTATTTAAACAGCACCTCCTACAAGCCTCAGGTTCTTCCAGCTCTTATTAAGCTTACTTTCACTGCTAACTGTTGTCCCTCCAGTTGGGAAGACGTTCCAGTCCAACGTTGGTCAGACCCCGATACGGCGCGCCCTCGGCAGCGTAAACCGTGACAACATCAGCAAGTCCGACGGGCCCCAGCAGCTGCAGAAACCGCAGCAGATGAGTTACAGCAAGCCGTCACTCTGCCTGCAGCCCCCGACCCCCCGCCTCCAAGCCCCCCAAACACAAGGTGAGCTACAGCCCCCGACCCCCGCCTCCAAGCCTCCCAAACACAAGGTGAGTTAGAGCCCCCGACCCCCGCCTCCAAGCCCCCCAAACACAAGGTGAGTTAGAGCCCCCGACCCCCGCCTCCAAGCCTCCCAAACACAAGGTGAGTTAGAGCCCCCGACCCCCGCCTCCAAGCCCCCCAAACACAAGGTGAGCTACAGCCCCCGCGTCCAAGCCCCCCAAACACAAGGTGAGCTACAGCCCCCGACCCCCGCCTCCAAGCCTCCCAAACACAAGGTGAGTTAGAGCCCCCGACCCCCGCCTCCAAGCCCCCCAAACACAAGGTGAGTTAGAGCCCCCGACCCCCGCCTCCAAGCCCCCCAAACACAAGGTGTGTTAGAGCCCCCGACCCCCGCCTCCAAGCCCCCCAAACACAAGGTGAGTTAGAGCCCCCGACCCCCGCCTCCAAGCCTCCCAAACACAAGGTGAGCTACAACCCCCGCCTCCAAGCCCCCCAAACACAAGGTGAGTTAGAGCCCCCGACCCCCGCCTCCAAGCCCCCCAAACACAAGGTGAGCTACAGCCCCCGCCTCCAAGCCCCCCAAACACAAGGTGAGCTACAGCCCCCAACCCCCGCCTCCAAGCCCCCCAAACACAAGGTGAGCTACAACCCCCGCCTCCAAGCCCCCCAAACACAAGGTGAGCTACAGCCCCCGCCTCCAAGCCCCCCAAACACAAGGTGAGCTACAGCCCCCGACCCCCGTCTCCAAGCCTCCCAAACACAAGGTGAGTTAGAGCCCCCGACCCCCGCCTCCAAGCCTCCCAAACACAAGGTGAGTTAGAGCCCCCGACCCCCGCCTCCAAGCCTCCCAAACACAAGGTGAGCTACAGCCCCCGACCCCCGCCTCCAAGCCCCCCAAACACAAGGTGAGCTACAACCCCCGCCTCCAAGCCCCCCAAACACAAGGTGAGCTACAGCCCCCGACCCCCGCCTCCAAGCCCCCCAAACACAAGGTGAGTTAGAGCCCCCGACCCCCGCCTCCAAGCCTCCCAAACACAAGGTGAGTTAGAGCCCCCGACCCCCGCCTCCAAGCCCCCCAAACACAAGGTGAGTTAGAGCCCCCGACCCCCGCCTCCAAGCCTCCCAAACACAAGGTGAGTTAGAGCCCCCGACCCCCGCCTCCAAGCCTCCCAAACACAAGGTGAGTTAGAGCCCCCGACCCCCGCCTCCAAGCCCCCCAAACACAAGGTGAGCTACAGCCCCCGACCCCCGCCTCCAAGCCCCCCAAACACAAGGTGAGTTAGAGCCCCCGACCCCCGCCTCCAAGCCTCCCAAACACAAGGTGAGTTAGAGCCCCCGACCCCCGCCTCCAAGCCCCCCAAACACAAGGTGAGTTAGAGCCCCCGACCCCCGCCTCCAAGCCTCCCAAACACAAGGTGAGTTAGAGCCCCCGACCCCCGCCTCCAAGCCTCCCAAACACAAGGTGAGTTAGAGCCCCCGACCCCCGCCTCCAAGCCCCCCAAACACAAGGTGAGCTACAGCCCCCGACCCCCGCCTCCAAGCCCCCCAAACACAAGGTGAGTTACCCCCGCCTCCAAGCCCCCCAAACACAAGGTGAGTTAGAGCCCCCGACCCCCGCCTCCAAGCCTCCCAAACACAAGGTGAGTGACAGCCCCCCACCCCCGCCTCCAAGCCCCCCAAACACAAGGTGAGCTACAGCCCCCGACCCCCGCCTCCAAGCCCCCCAAACACAAGGTGTGTTAGAGCCCCAGACCCCCGCCTCCAAGCCCCCCAAACACAAGGTGAGTTAGAGCCCCCGACCCCCGCCTCCAAGCCCCCCAAACACAAGGTGAGCTACAGCCCCCGACCCCCGCCTCCAAGCCTCCCAAACACAAGGTGAGTTAGAGCCCCCGACCCCCGCCTCCAAAAACCCCAAACACAAGGTGAGTTAGAGCCCCCGACCCCCGCCTCCAAGCCCCCCAAACAGAAGGTGAGTTAGAGCCCCCGACCCCCGCCTCCAAGCCCCCCAAACACAAGGTGAGTTAGCCCCCGACCCCCGCCTCCAAGCCCCCCAAACAGAAGGTGAGTTAGAGCCCCCCGACCCCCGCCTCCAAGCCCCCCAAACACAAGGTGATTAGAGCCCCCGACCCCCGCCTCCAAGCCTCCCAAACACAAGGTCAGTGACAGCCCCCGACCCCCGCCTCCAAGCCCCCCAAACACAAGGTGAGCTACAGCCCCCGACCCCCGCCTCCAAGCCTCCCAAACACAAGGTGAGCTACAACCCCCGACCCCCTCCTCCAAGCCTCCCAAACACAAGGTGAGTGACAGCCCCCCACCCCCGCCTCCAAGCCTCCCAAACACAAGGTGAGCTACAACCCCCGCCTCCAAGCCCCCCAAACACAAGGTGAGCTACAGCCCCCGACCCCCGCCTCCAAGCCCCCCAAACACAAGGTGAGTTAGAGCCCCCGACCCCCGCCTCCAAGCCTCCCAAACACAAGGTGAGTTAGAGCCCCCGACCCCCGCCTCCAAGCCCCCCAAACACAAGGTGAGTTAGAGCCCCCGACCCCCGCCTCCAAGCCCCCCAAACACAAGGTGAGTTAGAGCCCCCGACCCCCGCCTCCAAGCCTCCCAAACACAAGGTGAGTGACAGCCCCCCACCCCCGCCTCCAAGCCCCCCAAACACAAGGTGAGCTACAGCCCCCGACCCCCGCCTCCAAGCCCCCCAAACAGAAGGTGAGTTACAACCCCCGCCTCCAAGCCTCCCAAACACAAGGTGAGTTAGAGCCCCCCACCCCCGCCTCCAAGCCCCCCAAACACAAGGTGAGCTACAGCCCCCGACCCCCGCCTCCAAGCCCCCCAAACACAAGGTGAGCTACAGCCCCCGACCCCGCCTCCAAGCCTCCCAAACACAAGGTGAGTTAGAGCCCCCGACCCCCGCCTCCAAGCCCCCCAAACACAAGGTGAGTTAGAGCCCCCGACCCCCGCCTCCAAGCACCCCAAACACAAGGTGAGTTAGAGCCCCCGACCCCCGCCTCCAAGCCCCCCAAACACAAGGTGAGTTAGAGCCCCCGACCCCCGCCTCCAAGCCCCCCAAACAGAAGGTGAGTTAGAGCCCCCGACCCCCGCCTCCAAGCCCCCCAAACACAAGGTGAGTTACAACCCCAGCCTCCAAGCCCCCCAAACACAAGGTGAGCTACAGCCCCCGACCCCCGCCTCCAAGCCCCCCAAACACAAGGTGAGTTAGAGCCCCCGACCCCCGCCTCCAAGCCCCCCAAACACAAGGTGAGCTACAGCCCCAGACCCCCGCCTCCAAGCCCCCCAAATACAAGGTGAGCTACAACCCCC
>CANHQG010000474.1:0-17542 GCA_947462335.1 Harmothoe impar
TACCATGATGGAATTGGTATATATAAGATGCCAGTGGTGTTGATTAGTATATGGATGAGTTAATGCCTAAATTAGTGAGTTAATTACTGATTTATGTATTTTATTAATTAATGAATTAATAATGAGATAGTAAAGATGATGATGATGATGATGATGATGATGATGATGATGATGATGATGATGATGATGATGATGATGATAATTATGCAAGGGCCATATCCACTTTGAAGGCAAGAATATCATAGTAGGTATGACTCGTTGACGTATGTCTTATAGTTATCTTTGCCATATGTAAGCGCGCATAGTTATGTACCTCCACATAGGCATTGGGTCCTACCCCCCCCCACCCCCACCCCACCTAGATAACTGGGAGGAGCTCGATGAGGTCATCATATTTCCCATTCAGCCATGTTGTGAGTTTGTCTTCATTTTCAATGTTGGTGCATCATGCCGACAAATGGTCACCAAACCTAAGGCATCACCGACCCTTAAACTGTTAATATTCTTACACTCTTACACCAGTCTAAAAGCTTGGGGTGTGGTGATTTATTAAAAATAGGAGAAGAAAGGGAGAGGGGGTTGATTTTTCGCAAGTGGGAGTCCAACATTTTCCCGTCTCCCCTCCAGTGTTATAGTATTACATGTAACACTCATCAGATCTGATAATTGGAGGCGTGGAGACGTGTGGAGGGAGATGAGAGTCAATGGGGACAGCTTTTGATATGAATGAGAGACAGTTCAGAGACATGAAAATTGGATTTACCATCAGTTTACTTATAGCATATGACAAGCAATATGACTTTGAGTCTTGAATAGCAGCCTTCCCAGGGTCTATAGTCCCCGGTGTAGTCTAAATTGAAGGAACATAACATTTCTGGCAGTATATCTGGGCTTTGACAGTCCAGAGCTGAGTCGACGCTCACATGTTGACGACCACTAGCAGAATGTTACCCTTTAGCCCAATGAAATAATTCCACTTCCGAATTCTTGGAGTGCATATTATGTAACAACTGGTATCCATTGTGAAAGTTGTATCAGTGCTTATCTCGCAAGAACCAGCTTCAGTAATGGCCGCGCTCACAGGCTCATCAGCTGAACCCTTATATGGTTCGTTTAATAATTATCCCTGAATACTTTTAAGCCTAGGTTCAAAAAGGAGATCTCCCCTACCTGTTTTTAATAATTCGACCCTGTAGATACCTGACCTGGTTTCTTTCCAGGAATGTTTATTCTATAAATAACATTTATGACTTCGAGGTTCAACCTATCAAAAGGCCAAAAGTCATGTTCGCTTTATTCAAACATGGATTTTTATAATCGAATATAAAATAATATAACATTGCTATGAATTGGTGTTCATACAGTAGAATATCATCATGATATGAAACAAGCCGACATACATTAATTGCGATGTAATATCGTCACTATATGGGATGGAAACTGGTCAACATTTAAATTTCTTTTTTTCTTCCAAATACATGTAGTCATGCTCCGGCACCCCCTGGACACACACGCACCCTTTAGTTCCATCTATGAACAGAATAATCTACCTCTCTACTTTCATACTATAGTCTAGAGCAACCATAGAATGAGCACTGCGAAGTACCTGTAATAGAAGGGAATGGTTGTGAGGAAGGGGAGAAAAAAAACGCCAGTCAGAAAGCAAAAACCAAAACCACAAAAACTTGACCACAACAAAAGCCGAGTGAGGTGCGGACCCCGAGGTGTATAGCCCGGGCTGGGGGGGGGGGGGGGGTCAACGGTGCGTGAAGAATCACATTCCACGGTCCGCCGGTTCCCCCCCCCACACACACACACACACAATTTAAGCTAAGCCCCACCCTGCACTCCCACCCAATGATGTACAATGATGGGGTGCGATATGCTTTACCAAGGGACGAGGGGGGCATCAGGTGGGTGTAGAAGTCTTAATTGGTGTTTTTTTTGTTAGCTGGACACAACTTCACTTTGCACTGCAGGGTTGTATGCAGTCTGTACTTCAACCATTTTCTTCCATTTGATCTCTAGTTCAATCTGGCTAGACATATAGTTAGTGCTATTGTGAGGTATATATGTGACTGCCATAATTATTATTATCCATTTAAAAAATTCAATTTACACAGATATTGAAACGATAATGTGTATGTGGAATACAAGAGACATATAGGCCTACTTAGATTGCTGAGAGCCCAACTTAAATTGGTTGAGCGGATCCACCTGTGGCCATCATAGAACACATTTCATTGAGATTTTACTTTTTTTCTTTGGCCTTGGTTGCAAAACACATAATGAAGTTTCCGCTAGGTCTAGGACATGTATTCTATTAGCCAACTTGGCGAATTTG
Source organism: Harmothoe impar (assembly GCA_947462335.1). Lineage (NCBI taxonomy): Eukaryota > Metazoa > Annelida > Polychaeta > Phyllodocida > Polynoidae > Harmothoe > Harmothoe impar. The sequence continues at coordinate 2,345 of CANHQG010000474.1, forward strand.
TGCCAAGTTTGATTAGCCAACTTTTATATCAATTGACCAAGCGTTTTTGCTCTAAAATATAATCATATTTGTTCGCAATATCATTAGAGGTTATAAATGATATCATCTAATAAACTTTGGTCACATTTCCTCTTGCTTTTAATGTTGGCGAAAAGTGAAACAACAAAAGTATTTAAGTTCACGAAAAATCAAAAATCAAATGAATTGATGTACCCTGGTTCATTGTAGTTACCATTGCACCTATTCCAGCGGCACGAAATTCAGCTCAACGTTGAATCGACGGTTGTCAATGTCGATTCAATGTTCTGTGCTCTGGGTTAAGTACATTCGCCTAGAGTCGACCACATATCTTATGAGTCGGACACTTGAATGTGTATAATTTATTCGAGCATGCTAAGCCCTCTATTTATTTAATTTACTCTTAATACCAAGAAATGACAATTATAGGGCGTTCCATGCACGAATAGCTACATAAATTTAACTCTGAAACCTTAGGTATGTAGTTGAGTCCATGTGAATTTATCCTAGTTACATCCACTACCATCCCTCCCATACACAGCCCCAGCCTCACAGTCACAGCCTCCAGTGGCCGTCCCCTGGCGCCCCCTAGTACCACCCAGACACACCACAGCCTACAGTGCCTCACACATGCGGCGCTTTGTGTCCACAGTCCTACTAAGGTCCCTCTTTTTCTCCCCAATATCATATTCTGGCCATTACCTCTCATTATCCGCTCAAATTGGGGAGGCACTGCCCGCCTCCCTCCTCCTGCACCCCGGGTTATATGGAGCTGAACACGGGCAGTTTACTGGGAAGTAGGGTTAGAAACAGCAAAATCCAGATCTAGAAAATAGATAGATGTTTTGTATTGGAACATAGATAATAGACAGATATAAGAAATAGACTGGTTCAATATGGTAGAATATGCTGGGGAGAGGGTAGTGTATACACATGTAGTTCTGTAGAGGTATTTTTGTGCGGAAATGTATACAATGTACATGCAACTAGAATGTTATACTGATAGTTTTATATTATACATTGTGTAGTTAGATTCCTCTGGAAAAGCCTGCCATGCACTCTTCCCCTCCCTATATTTATACCAGGGGCGCAATGTATTAGGCTACATGTAATATACACAAGATCAGCATAAATTAGAAATAACATGAAATTACATATTGCGACCTGAGAGTAAATAGGGTGTCCTTTCTATATGAGGTATAGATAATAAAATAATTACAGTACTTCCGATAAGCATACAATCATGTCCCTGAACAGTTGAATTCTTCTGCTAGGCCTACATGTAGTTTCCTCAGTTGAGTCACTCGTCAGTCACCGTGCCATCCGCATCCGTCTCACTGCGATCCAAAAGGTGGATAACTAGGGAGGATCGACACTGGATCACCTCTTAGAGTCTCCGTGTGTCCTGTGGTATGAAACGTTCACAAATGATGTCACCGACACTGAATGACCTATGTGACTCTGTGTGGCCGTATATACAGTATATACGGCCACACAGAGTCACAGTATAATACTGTCCCTCTCCAGTATGGGAACGTTCACAAATGATGTCACCGTGTATAGGTGTTGGAGGTGGTCTTTGTGCTTAGAATTACATGTATAGTGACGAAATGTTACCTGGGTCATATACCTTTAGGCCAATTTCCCTAAAATACTGACAAAGGTTGTGAGTGTGCGGTCGGGGGGGGGGGGGCGCTTGAAAAGGAGAAAGGTCCCAGATTAGGTGACGTCATTGGTGAACGTCCCTTATGTGTTTACAGCCAGAGGAGACCAGGTTAGTGTGTCCGCTGTCATTCCAAGGTCACTCACTGTCGCTGGTTCCGGCGATCGGACTGGTCGTGCTGGTTACTTCCGCTGGTTACTTCTGCATCCCTAGATCTAGGCCCCCGCGCCCCCTAGCGAGGATCGTCGTCGGGACGCACTCAGTGACCCCGTGACGATATTGGGGCTATGGTGCCTGCCTGTTTAGGCCCTCAAGCCTAATTAGTTATGTAAATCCGGTTTTAAATCAATCGGTTCAATTGGGCGTCGATAATGGAAGGGGGGGAGGGTGAGGGGACATGTCTTGGTTTTGGCATGTACGCTGGTTTCCTGAAGAACATAAATAGGCACAGGCTAGTGCCAATGTGGAAAGGCAAAATATAGTAGTGAATAATCTAGGTTGATCTCCACCTCCTCAAAATAATCGACTCCAAGCTATTTCTTTTAATTAGGAGGAGAAGTGAGAAACATGTACCCATTAATGTTTTAAGAAACGGTTTGTTTAAAAAAATGAACTATAGACATACCCTAAGGTATTTCTGATCATGGAACATGAAACGTGCATTTTATCCTATTGTATTTGCTGCATCCTGAAATATTAGTCCAGTGTGTCTAATATAGCAGTCACCGAAGTGTGTATACAGTATCACGGGAGCCCAGTGTAACAATCACCATTGCTAAATACGTACCACGCGGGAACCCAGTGTACTCCGTTAGGGGCTTACAGAAGCCTCGTTTCCATCGGCGAGGTGCGTCCGACCGGAAAACGCGCGCGCCGCCTACCGGGGCGGGCGGGCGGGGCCGGCGTTTGATCACCGCCCCTCCGCCGTCTGGGCCGCTGGTGATCATTTCATGGCCGCCACTCTCCTCTTTGTATTTTTGTCAAACGCTCATCATCTCCTTTCTATATCAGTCCGCTCTATACATCGCCGCATACCGGCGTATTATTGTGTGAATGCGCGTCACAAATGTGCCACTGTGCACTGTGTGTGTGTGTGGGGGGGGGGGGGGAGTGTAGAAGTTTGCTCCTGCGTATACAATGTATATGGTTATACCATTAACATACCGTATACAGTTTATGTGCATAGTACATGTATTATAGCATATTGACACACTTTTCAAATATTAAGGAATGTTCATAGATGACCACACAATACGCGACGTCATTATTTTGTGAACGTTCCCATAGTGATTGGGTTATTTAACCTCCCCTGCTGTGGCGGACAAACCAGTATATCAACTGTTTTATCATCGAATACTGTGTCTGGGTCGTGTGGGATGTAAAAGAGTCCATGCGTGGATGAAATGGCGGGATTTTCTCACATAACCCCACATATACCCAGTACACAGATTCGATCACCATTATCACCAGGAACATATTTGGTACGTCAACCGGGTTATAAGCAGGGCGCAAATCAACCCAAATCAAGGAATGTCGCCATCGGTAGCCGACAGTTATTTTGCTTCTGGAGATATCCCTATAGTAGATAACCCTCCCCCTCCCGTTTAACAAGTGACCATAATTATCTTTTCTCCAATCAACAGGTGAATGCCACGTCCCGATGTCAAAAAGCATTTACGGTGGTAAGTAGTTAAAGTCTTCTATTATCTTGTGTACTTTAAAACTACCCGGTAAGGTTACAGTCCACACTTAACTTAGTTCATGTACATGTATCTGGGGCGTCGCCGCAACCGGTGCGCTGCACGCACGCTCCCCCTAGTGAGAGTCAGTGGAACGAATGCTGCTGTGAGCTGGCATGAACCGGACGTTAGATGATATGAGTATTGTCATAATGATATATGCGGGGTTTTCTACAGCTTTTCATGATATGGCCGTGAACTTACTGCTATAAAAATGACTAATGATAGGTCACTTTAATTCGAAGCATACAACCACTGTGGTTTACAAATATCAACTACTGGGTACATTCTATAATTTACTTTCAGGCCTGATTATATACACAATACATAACGAACTATCGATTACCTGTTTTCAAAATGCTACACTACAACTCGTGTAGGCCTTTCACTAAAGGCCTTTGTAATCATGATACTATAACAGTGTATAATACGCTCAATCTAATTCATTTAAGTTTCCAGGAAGTGTCCCTGTCACCTATTCTATCACTAAATCATAACACTACTAGATAAACTACCATAGTACACCACTAATGGACTGCTTTCTCATATGAACAATCCAAAGTCTCTTTCACCATAACATGTCCGAGTGTCAGGTTTGACTGCACTTGGGCATCAAGCAATGTAGGCCTAGGCCGCCATCTTGTCTCACAGCAATGCATTGCGGTTAGGCCCCTGACTCCAGAGCAGTGCATTATGGGGGCATTTCTGTTATTAAGGCCCTCTGTTCCAGGTGTGAAATGAGGGGATTTGCTTGATAAGGAGATAGAGGTGTAGCCCCCGACTATCTGAGGTATCAGGATATGCTAGCCTTGTTAGGTCGCTGCTCGTGTGTGGGTGGGTGGGTGGCCCGGGGGGGGGGGGCACTCACTCTATGACAGTACCCGCCGACTGCCAAACTACCGCCTGCCTAAAAACAGGGGCCGCCAAACCACCGCCCCTCATAAATACAAAGGACCGCCCCCTGATTCCTCACATATAAGTCACCGCCCCTGTTATTTTAGGTGTCCCTGTATTTCCTGATGCAATCAGTGTATTAGACATGGATAATAATTGTTTTCTTAACATTTTATCATTTATATGTTACTGAGACCCAATGGCTGACCCTTCCACTAGAGTTACCGCCCCCTATTTATGAGGGTACGAAGAGTCACCACCCCCTAATTTTTTGATTCACCGCTACCACTTCCGTGGGGGTGTTTGGAGGTGGGTAGTCATTTCAGATCTGAGTGCCCCCCCCCCCCGGGGTGGGTGGGTGGGGGTTGGGGCTAGCGCCAGGTCAGTGTGTCACAAGAAGCTACAAGACAGCCCCTCCGAGCAGCTTAACCTTTTAAGGGCAGCAACGTGTTTAATGCACAATGCCATTTTGTCAGCCTGATGCATGGATACATTGTACAGCCTGAAAGAAATTAACAATGGGCACATGATAGCTCTCTGGTACAGCACTGTACCAAATTTCTACATACGGTATTGAACATGTATTACAGAGATCTCTCTTTAAAGATGGTGTATCAACTAATACTCTTCCCAAACCTTTTCCTCAAAAGAGATGCCAGGGGTTCCATTATCATTTTAGTTGATACACAGTGCACAATATTTGCAAAATATTTGTCTATAAATATATGATTTGAGATATTTAACAATAAAGCCTATTCACCTCATTGACTCAGTCACTCCCCCAGGTGAGTACAGGGGAAACTAGCCTGGTAGAGAAAGCACTGAGCCATGCAGTACCACAACATAGACAGTTTTAGTGTCGACCTACAGTAAAAATGATTGCACTAAATAGGCAAATTTGATCGATTTAGATATATCCCATCCTTTTAAAAGTAAGGGAGTATTTATAGCATGGTATGTACAATAGTATTATGGCATCAATAGAAAATTAAAGAATTTTAGGTAGTACACCATCTTTAATAATCCGCCATGCCAACTTGCTGGCTGAAATTGGTTGGATGGTGAATGTGGCGGTTATAGAGTGGAATTTGTATGGTGCAATATCAAAACTACCCCCTTTTTGACCTGGCAATAGGTGAGACTGGCAGACTATTGGATCTCTCTGTATAATTGGCCGTTTTAGGATTTAAAAAAAACCACTTGAAACTTCATTTTAACAAGAGAGGCCTTGGCTCTACATACATGAGCAGTTTTCCCTATACTGTATGTCCAAGTAAGCATGGTGGTGGCACAGGTTTTGGCCAAGAATCTTGAGAATCTATATCCCTAAGTGACTGCCTTCCTATCAAAACCTGTTGTGTACTGCCCAAATATGGTGTTAATATTGAAGCTTTTATTTTGGACAACTACTTTCCTTTCAATCTGTGGTGGCAATACCCCAAGGGGCAAAACATACATACATGTGTGGGATTGCTTAATGGATATCAGGTAGGATACATGTAGGAAAAGTTTAGATATGCGTATTTGTCAAGAGGAGGAAGTTTATTGCTCAGCAAAACAGAGCCGACCTGATTTATTTTTTATTTTCCCTTTCAAGGATGTGGAGGGGTATCGATGTATCTTATTCACATCATTTCCCATTTCTTTTAGATTTGAATTGAATCCCCAGGCTTCATGTTACGGTAGCAAAGTAGTCACCTGACCAATATGGGCATACATGTATTCTGTTTGGAATTGAAGCTTATAAGCCATAAAGTGCCAATAAAACAGTACGGTACATGTACTTACATTCTCACAATTTTACAGGTCAATAAAGTAAAATATGAACTTTGTTTGTGATAAGGCTAATGAGTGTGACCCTACCTATTAAAGAAATGAGAAAGGAAGGGGAAAAAATGCTCTTGTAAAATTTCTATTAGTGAACAGTTCACGACAAATCAAGCATTTCTAACTGTTAACACTTTCCCAACCTATTAAAAACCTTAACATTTGGATTCATGAAGTAGTTCACATGACGGCCACGGGTGGCCTGACTGAACTACTCCCAGAACCTGGAGGATAGTATTGGATAACACTCCCTGTGTTGCAGAGGCTCCCAGGCGCTACAGTAAAGTCTGGATGGTCGCCAGAATAACTGTTTTTCATGACTTTACCTACATGTACACACACAGAAAAGTGAGAGTCATTGTCGCTAAAACTACCCTCAGGTGAGGGTAGTCTGCCTGACCCTCAGGTGAGGGTAGTTTTAGCGACAATGACTCTCACTTTTCTGAGGGTGTATATTCATCACAAAGATCAGAATCTTGTACACACATGACAAGCTGGAAAAAGATGAGTTGCAGCAGCCACTCACAGAGGACAAGTGTACCTGGTAGTCCAAATAAAATAAAAGGCTGGTTTCTAGTACATGTAACATGGTCTGACGCAGTTTGATTTGTTTTTGCTTTACCCATTTTTAAAGCCTAGTTTTCGAGTCTTTACTCTAGAATCCTCAGTAATTGTCCGATTTACAAACCTAAAAAGTGGCACAGCTTCTTTTCTTTATAAAACAGGGGAAAAGGGGGATTACCTGGCAGTATTTTGGGCTAGACCCGGTTTGGTGACTGGAAAAAAAACTCTTTTTTTAGCTTAACCCGAAACAGACCCTTTTTTCAACTTTTGCCTCAGGACGGTTATAGGTTACATGGGCATGGTGCGGGGGGGGGGCAGTGTGAGGGGGAGGGTGGGTGTCAGTGTTATTGTGTGTGTGTGAGGGCGGGGGGGGGGGGGGTAATAGAATGGCGGGGGTCTTTAATCGGGTGAGGGTGGTGTTGGGGGTGTGTGTGCAGACACGTTACTCTGGGACCTAGTGGTGAGCGGCTCACGGCACCACCTGAGCTGCTCCCCACTCCCCGCCAGGGAGCACCACCCACCCTCTCTGTAATTACCTCCTGTATACTTCATGTAAGGCCAAAAAAAAGGTTTGTTTCAGTTAACATGGCAAAAAAGGTAGGGTCGGTAGGTCGGTTTTTGTTTTCTTAAAACTTTTTTTTTAAACATGAAAGTACTAGCCAGCCTTTCCGAAGACCCTCAAATTGACCAAAAATAAGGGAAAAAATACTAAAAATTTAATTTCTTCAAAATTGCATAAAAAAAACTAGGGTCGGCCCTGTTTTGATAGGGCCGACCATACGATTTTTATGCAATTTTGAAGAAATGTTCATATTTTTACCCAATTTTGATCAATTCTAGGGTCTTCGGAGAGGTAGGCTAGTATTTCATGTTAAACCTTTTTCATTTTTTCTAAATCTGACCTACCGACCCTACATTTTTGGCTTGAGCCTCTCTGTGCATTACTGCATCATGTCCTTTGTCGTCTGCGCCAGTGCATCAGGCCAAAATAAAAGGTGTTTCATCTTACCCGACCCTACCTAGGAAAAGAGGGCCGACCCTAGACATTTTCATCCAATTTTGAAAAAAAGTAATTTGTGACAAAACCTGGGAAAACGTGATACTTCAAGCATTAACATATTTGAAATAGTTGCTGAGAATTGACATCTCAAACATGGGATGGTAGGGACATGTAGAAATTCAGAATAGACTGCAATGCGATCACATATCAATCCATTTTCAAATAATCCATATAAATCATAATTATTAGAAATTAAACCAATAAATGCATATTATTGTACAATTTGGATCTAGTAGGAATATTGGCATTCTGTTTTCAGTTCTGAAATCCTCATGGATTGGGCAACTGGATAGGGATGATTTTTATTCCAAAAGAATGAATTGATGGTTGCCATGGCAACCAAATGTCAACAAATGGGCTAAAAATGGCTAAAAAAACGTTCTTTTTACATTCCAAATAAGACCAATTTAGAATGAAAATATAATTTTATAATAGCTTCAAAAGATTCCTTGCAAAAAGTTAGTCTAAGGTCATTTTCTCATAAGTATTCACATTTTTAGCTATATCTCCTGAAATATCATGTTTAGAGCATTTATGGCTATTCCCCCTAATGTTACGATTTCCCAGGTTCCGTCACATTTTGGGGCTATTTTCGAGTCAATTTGATAGTCCACGAGTCAACGCTACTGTCGGCGAGTTGGTGCTAAAGTTTGCGAGTCATTTTTTTTTGCTACTATTCCGGCCAAAATAAAACAAAAAAATTAAAAGAAGAAAACCCCACCTACCCTACCGAGATTTTCAGACTAAGTAACTTGAAACACACCTTTCTTGCCTCATGACGACAATGGGCCTATGTGGCCTACACTGATATTCCTAGGCTCCCTATACGCCCAACCTCTCAGTCACTAGTGCCTAACCTAGTTAGTCATTTTTTGGATCCCTATACGCCCAACATAGGTCAGTTATTATTGTCAGATTGGTCAGGACTGACCAACCCACCTTAGTCATTTTATTTCCAGGGGGAGCCACCGAGCGGTCATGACAGGTGGCCCCAACTAGTGGTATACACATACAACACACCAATGATGAACCTAGGTTAGCCACTACTGACTGACCCCTCAGTCATTTTTTGAATATAACTTTGCCATTATGACTAACACTCATATGACCAACCTAGGATAGTCTGAACTGACTAACCCTTTCAATCTATGGATTTTCAGTGTATAGCTTAAAGATACCGGCTGTGTGTGAAGGGAGGCTACAAGGGAGTGAGGTGTATGCGAGGTGGGAGGGTGACAATATTGTACAAACATGTACATTTGTATATGGGTTAAGCCTGAGTAGGCTACTACGCCACTAACCGGGGGGGGGGGATAAAACCTTCCTGGAAATTTAATTAATTTGGCAATAATATAAATGGTCGCCTCCATTAGATATCGGAGTAAGTGGAACATAGGCAGGCGTCCCCAACTTCTCTTTCATGGAGTAAATGTAATCATGCCTGCAGCACTAGTAAGCTTCTGGCATGCATCGACCGTGACGACAAAATGGCATAGTTCACTAAGCAGGCTGCATCTTTGCCGAATGCATGACGATAGTGATGTGACTGTAGATAGTGCCTACCACTGTAGGGGTGGCTACGTAATTGGGATGGGAAGGCAGCTCTGGCAGTGCTTGGCAGTGGGATCCAGCGGGAGATGTTGGGAGGGGAAACAATGGACGGCCTGGTAGAGATCAGTTTCCACCCAGCACACACAGAACCCCAAATAACCTTGATCTGACCTTAACCCCTTGGCACGGGTCAAGGACGCTGGAGTCAGCAGATGAATTTATCATCAAGGCGCAGACGACATTTCGTCTGGCAGCGCGCCAAAACCGCATTTCGACCGGCGCGCCTCCTACCGGATTACGTCACAGGACACGTGACCTGTACCCGGCGTCCTGACTGGTGGTACATGGTATCAGTATCAGTCTCCAAGCCGTTTCTGTGCAAGGCAGTCTCAACTACTGTGCTGCAAGTGCATGCAAGAGTTGTGCCCGGAGAATGAGCAGATTTTTTTTATGAGGGGGCACATGGAGGGACGGATTCAGTGGGGTCCTGGGGGGGGGGGGGGGGGGGGGTTCGGACCCCCCTTTTCGAAAAAGGAGTTTTCTAAGGCCATATTTAAAAAAAAAAGGTATGTTTCAGGTTACTCGACCCTACCTAGCAAAACAGGGCCGACCTTAGATATTTTTTATCCAATTTTGAAAAAAATGATAGATTACTTAGGGAGTGGGCATCATTACTTTTAACAACACTGACCCTCCCCCCCCCCCTGTTGTTACAAAATATACTACTCCAATACAGGTGAGGTGTGGATGACGAGGTTGTTGACGCCAACCTATACACAAGTTTTCTCTGATTTATGAGTCATTAACTGTCTGGGGCAGTTTCAATATTGGGACCTGGTGTTTGTTAGTCGTATTAATTGTGTTTTACACTGTAAAAGGTTGTTGTTCATGAACAGCAATATGTGCTGTAACTATACAGTACTTTAGCTGTAAAAGATAATACAGCAACTTTTGCTGTACACATACAATTCTGTTACTGTAGATGCAGGTTCGAATCCCATAACCAGCAACCAGAGGGAGAGAGAGCGGAGAGGTTGGAGGGAGTGCCATACTACACAGCTCAAATATGACCTGATCTTTTCAAAAGCCTATTGTTCCAGGCTACATATAAGTGATTGCCCCTCTAGCTCAGTTGGTAGAGCCGTGAGAGATGTAGTCTGAGGGTCAGCAGTTCCAGTCCCGGCAGGAAACTCTCACACAAACTACATTTCTCCTGATGCAATTCTAAAGTATAATATATTTTGGTACACTGAAATGTTACTATTGAAAATATGCAGAGGATAAGACCAATGTATCTCAACAATCTGCATGAAAGATAGTAAAATTTACTTTGAAAAACATCTACAGGCCATCAAGATTACACTTCAACTAATGGTAGTTCAGTCCTTATTAGTACATTACTGCAATAGGGTAATTTTCATATTAACCCATAAGACATGAAAGTCTAGTTCTAAAATTGTCCCCAGGGATCCTGTGTTGACCTCATTACCATTCACACATAAGTAGGAGGTGTTGCAATGCACCTGACATGGATTCACTGGTGTAGTGGTCATGGTTCAGGACTATGGATTGGAACCTGGGGGTTCAAATCTCCAAGATGTTGAATATGTGAGCCTTTTTAGAACTCAGGTCAGTGTCTACAGTAGATTCTACTGTAGGTCTCATAGAATTTACTGGAACCAAAGTTGCCCCCAATAGTTGCTGTACAGGAACACTACTTACTTCTAACAGTGTAGTGTGACGTCGTATGGATAGTGCCCTTGTTTTCTGGCGTTTTATAATATATAATGAATCACCCTAATTATATCCAGAAATTTGCCTTCCATGCAGAATCGCTCCCCCTCAGATGTCAGAGCATTCTAAAGGGCATACTTTTGTTACTGTTTTTGTTACGATTTCAGGCAAAAAGTCGTAACAAATTCGATTTTGGGGTGGGATAACTTGGCATCCCTGCAAGGAAAAAAATACAAACTAGCCCCCCCCCCCATAATAATTTAATTTGAATCTAAAAAGGTAAACAAATAAATACAGAGGAACACTCGTTTAAGTCTGTAGCCTGGGTTATTTCACTTGTTGAAGGTGGGGCCTCGTGAGATACGGCCCCACCTTCAACTCGCAAAGGCGTCATGGGCCATTTGAATTTCAGTGACTAATCACATGGGCATTTCTCAAATTGAACATGCCCATCCAGGGCCCATATCTCCCTGACCGTGACCAGGATGGGGTGGGTAGTGGGTCCCTTGTGTACTACAACAGGTACAGGTGGGTGGCTGTAACACTAGTAGAGGCAGTACAGAACGTTACCCGAGAGGGCAGGTACCAACTCCACCCCTCCTCCTCTGCATGGTGTCACTGCTAGATGACACATGCACGGGGGTAGCGACATTGCCTTGTACATTATGTATTATATATCTGGAGACATTATGCATTATATCTGGAGACAGGAGTGTTTTCCTTCCCTGCTATACCATTCTATCATTTAACCCTTTAAGGATAGCATAGGGTTTCCAATGCACTGTCCCTTTCTCGTCACGAAGCATGAGTGCGGCATTGGACAGCAACACACCTACTAGGCCCGGGGGGGGGGGGGGTACTCGGATTAATCTGAAATGACTACCCACCTCCAAACGCCTCACAGAAGTGGTAGCGGTGGATCGAAAGATTGGGGGCCGGTGACTCTTGGTACCCTCAAAAATAGGGGGCTGTAACTCTAGAGGAGGGGGCAGTCATTGGGTCTCAGTGACATGTAAATGATAATTAAAATGTAAAGAAAACAATATCATTATCCATATCTGTTTGCATCAGGAAATAAAAGTAGTATTACAGGGGTACCTGAAATAACAGGGGCGTACCTGAAATAACAGGGGCGGGTTTTTAGGTGGGTGGTACTTTGGCTGTTAGCGGGTACTGTCATAGAGTGAGTGCCCCCCCCCCCTCCCAGGCTACCAGTTATGCTGTAAGCTGAATCAAGGGGTTGAACCCCTGTTGAACATGCCGCTTTAAAGTACCATGCCACCTTCATCGATTTCAGCCATTTGTTTTCAACCATTTGCATGGTTCAGATTCATAATTGTTCCACAGATATTGCGTGGTGGACCCCCTATCTAGGCATATACATCGCACACGTTTGTCAACTATGGCCAGAGGATACCAGTTAGACGCGTTTCTGTGAGGTACACAAGGCCTAGAGATGACAGCATCACATGTGACGGTTTCTCGGGTATATTGATGTTTGTGTCGGTGTGGGTGGGGTTGGGGCAGGGGTAGGCCAGGCACCCAGGTAGGCAGCAGCAACGGTGCATGTGTGTGTGTGTGTGGGGGGGGGGGGGGGGGGTAACATGCAACAACATGATGTCAGTGAACATGTGAATCATGCTTGGCAGCAGCGTGGGTGTGTGTGTGTGTGTGGGGGGGGGGTGATAACAGTGTCTGGGCACCAAACATGGGTGCGGGCAATATCATAGCAGGTAGGGGGGGGGGGACTGGGGACGATGCCTTTGTTGTGCATGTAGCATTATACTTTTTTATATATAGGTGGTTAACTGGCGGGGGTTCCCCAAGAATGCAAGGGTTATGAACCCAGTATAGTGCCTGAAAGCAACAATTGTGGCCATGATGCACAAATGCGTACGAAGCACGTGATACATGTCTATACGTGGGGAGCTAGAGAATAGCCCTCAGACCCCTACTCTATACAATTGCTATTTAGGATCAATTGAAATTCAATCATTCTTTGGCGCGGACATGTAATCAGGCGTTATGTCTTACCTGCAGATAACCCTTTACCGACGGAATGCTGTCTTAATGTTTATTTGTTATCACGATGCACCATAGGATAACGCATGATGTCGACACCGTAGGACACACAGGGCCGCCATTATGCTTGAATTCAGCATACCGTTACTTTCATTAATAAAGCACTCTGCTGCCATTAAAGTGTTAACTACGCGTCAACGTGTCAGATCACAACGATTTCAGATTACGACGATGTTGGCACCTGTACTGTACTGTACGTAACCCCCCCCTCCTCAACCTCCACACCAGACACAGTAAGGGAGTGATAATTTTATGATAACGAGAGGGGGGGGGGGGGTAAGGTATCAACCCCACTGGGGGGGGGGTGCAAAATAATATCACCTGTTTTTGTATGAAAAGGTCTGCGCGATATCATATACATAAAAAGAGCGCATGCGGACGATTTTAGCCCATCCCTCTATGGGGGGGGGGGGGTAGGTGAAAAGACCCCCCCCCCCCTTTTTGTTAAACATGGTCGGTCCCTAGCTCTGGCCATTAGACCTGATCACCCCCTGCCATGTTGGGCCCCAGCCGGCTGACGAGCACCTGGGAAGGTGAAAAACGCACCCTGGTGTGTTAAACCCCCACCTGGGCAGCAGGGAAAAACTTTACGACGGTGTGGTGGTGTGTGAGGCCAACAGGGGCAGTGGGGGGGGGGGGGGGGGTTAATATGCCCATCGCTATGAAGCTGTATCAACTGGTTCCCGCAACTAACCACCATTGAGGAATCCTCCATGGTGGTTAGTCCTGGATGTCTCTTGATGAGAGGTTGATCTCGTTGTTCTGCTGGTTGCTCGCAAATCATGTAGTACGAGAGTATGGTTCCAGGCGTAATCTCGCGAGATTCTCATACACAAAAAGGGTATCACAATTAACTTAATGCACCGGGTAGCTGGCTTGAGAGGGGAGCATGCTTTACGCTGAACATTCAGATTATGCTATGTATCTTTACCCAAACCTTAATATCTGAACCAATTCTAAATCTCATGAGATATGCTTATACAAAGGAAGATAGTACATAGTTCAATGTATGGATTGAGGTGATAGTTTCATAAGAATGTACTGGAACCTAGTGTCAATACAACCGAATACTGTCATACAAGTCTATACAAGTGTAAGGTTCTGCATCAACCCTATATGTACATCTTTATATCCAAACCTGAATTTCTGGATCGATGCATTTATGTGTGACAGCTGATGATAATGTGTCATGACTTGTTACCATGAGTAGGACTTATACCATAAACGACCGTGCTATTGACACCTATAATTGTATAGATACCATGATACTGTTACAGTGACACCATCTTCACCTGTCGCACACCTTATCTAAGACTCATTAATGAGAAAGGTGAAGAATGTGATCAGGCCAATCTGTGTTTCCAATTAAGATCAATCTGGAGTCGGACACATACCCTGAAATTGACACTTTAATTTTGTGTTGATTTAATAGTTCTTATCGCCTTATTTGTGAATAATTGCAAAGTTTTGGTTTCACTTTTTTCCATCAAAGAAGCACTATAGAAGTCGTACCATACATGATTAATTAGAAATGTCAGTGTTCGACCCATGGTGAACCTACACTACATGGTCTGAAAATGTAGGGTAGGTAAGTCGATTTGTCATGTTTAAGGGGTGTCTCCATCAGAGACCGTCCACCCGTCCGTCCATGAAAACCGTCCAAAAAAGCAGGGATTTGGACCTTTTTCATGGACGGACGGACAGTTTGCATCTCCACCAACGTCTGTCCGTCCAGTCCGTCCGTCACATGGACGTTTTTCATGGACGGACGGACAGTTTGTGTCTCCACCAATGTCCGTCCGTCCACCCGTCCGTCCATTCTGTCCATCCGTCCGTCCATTCTGGATGGACGGATGGGCGCATGGAACAGCAATAGGATCCGTCCATCCATTTTGTCCGTCCATGTGGCGGACGGACTGGACGGACGGATGTTGGTGGAGACGGAAACTGTCCATCCGTCCATGAAAAAGGTGTAAATCCCTGCTTTTTTGGACGTTTTTTCATGGACGGACGGGTGGACGGTCTCTGATGGAGACACCCCTTTAGGCTGTTTGCCTCAAAATTAT
>CANHQG010000475.1:0-17407 GCA_947462335.1 Harmothoe impar
CACTCACCTCCATGTTTGCTGCACGGCTGCTCAAACTCTATGTCAGGGACGGCCAGAGAAGCCCACTCCGACTTGACAACCTGCCGGTCCAGGTCCTGGAAACAGTTTTATGAAAATTACACTGTTACATTGCAACAATTTTTGTGACATTAAAATGCTTCTTGAAAATATTCATGAACCAATAAAAATACACTTTGTTCAATTTCGTCGCAAATTTATATAAATCTTCATAGGTTAAACCTCATTAAGTACCAATCATCACGTGTAACCGACCTTTTCATCCTTGATGGTGACGGAGTACTTGACGCCCTTGTCCTGGATACGGCTCCCAGACTGGATGCTGCGGTCGTCAAACCCACAGTGATCACAGTTAAAGGACGAGATGACAACCTCACGGAAATGGGGGATCAGTGTCAGCATCAGCCGTGTCCGACCCTGTAACCATGACAACAAGTGAAAGATCAGTGTCTGTAACCATGGCGACAGGACAAGTGGGTGGTCAGTGTCTGTAACCATGACGACAGCACAAGTGGGGGGTCAGTGCCTGTAACCATGGCGACAGCACAAGTGGGGGGTCAGTGCCTGTAACCATGGCGACAGCACAAGTGGGTGGTCAGTGTCTGTAACTATGGTAACAGGACAAGTGGGTGGTCAGTGTCTGTAACCATGGTAACAGGACAAGTGGGTGGTCAGTGCCTGTAACCATGGCGACAGCACAAGTGGGGGGTCAGTGCCTGTAACCATGGCGACAGCACAAGTGGGGGGTCAGTGCCTGTAACCATGGCGACAGGACAAGTGGGTGGTCAGTGTCTGTAACCATGGTGACAAGACAAGTGGGTGGTCAGTGTCTGTAACCATGGTAACAGGACAAGTGGGTGGTCAGTGTCTGTAACCATGGTGACAAGACAAGTGGGTGGTCAGTGTCTGTAACTATGGTAACAGGACAAGTGGGTGGTCAGTGTCTGTAACCATGGTAACAGGACAAGTGGGTGGTCAGTGTCTGTAACCATGGTGACAGGACAAGTGGGTGGTCAGTGTCTGTAACCATGGTGACAAGACAAGTGGGTGGTCAGTGTCTGTAACCAAGGTGACAGGACAAGTGGGTGGTCAGTGCCTGTAACCATGGCGACAGGACAAGTGGGGGGGTCAAGTGCCTGTAACCATGGTGACAAGACAAGTGGGTGGTCAGTGTCTGTAACCATGGTGACAGGACAAGTGGGTGGTCAGTGTCTGTAACCATGGTGACGGGACAAGTGGGTGGTCAGTGTCTGTAACCATGGTGACGGGACAAGTGGGTGGTCAGTGTCTGTAACCATGGTGACGGGACAAGTGAGTGGTCAGTGTCTGTAACCATGGTGACGGGACAAGTGAGGGGTCAGTGCCTGTAACCATGGCGACAGGACAAGTGGGGGGTCAGTGCCTGTAACCATGGTGACAAGACAAGTGGGTGGTCAGTGTCTGTAACCATGGTGACAGGACAAGTGGGGGGTCAGTGCCTGTAACCATGGTGACAGGACAAGTGGGGGGTCAGTGCCTGTAACCATGGTGACAGGACAAGTGGGTGGTCAGTGCCTGTAACCATGGTGACAAGACAAGTGGGTGGTCAGTGTCTGTAACCATGGTGACAGGACAAGTGGGTGGTCAGTGCCTGTAACCATGGTGACAGGGCAAGTGGGTGGTCGGTGCCTGTAACCATGGTGACAGGACAAGTGGGTGGTCAGTGCCTGTAACCATGGTGACAAGACAAGTGGGTGGTCAGTGCCTGTAACCATGGTGACAAGACAAGTGGGTGGTCAGTGTCTGTAACCATGGTGACAGGACAAGTGGGTGGTCAGTGCCTGTAACCATGGTGACAGGGCAAGTGGGTGGTCGGTGCCTGTAACCATGGTGACAGGACAAGTGGGGGGTCAGTGTCTGTAACCATGGTGACAGGACAAGTGGGTGGTCAGTGCCTGTAACCATGGTGACAGGACAACCCAGTAACAAATAACGTTATACACCATTTTATAACGTTATATGTCAAAGTTTTTCTAAGGCTCTTTAATATGGCATGTTATGTAAAGTTTGAAATGTTATTTTGACGTAAAATAACGTTTTTTGCAAGCTGGGAAGTGGGTGGTCAGTGCCTGTAACCATGGTGACAAGACAAGTGGGTGGTCAGTGCCTGTAACCATGGTCACAGGACAAGTGGGTGGTCAGTGCCTGTAACCATGGTGACAAGACAAGTAGGTGGTCAGTGTCTGTAACCATGGTGACAAGACAAGTAGGTGGTCAAGTGTCTGTAACCATGGTGACAAGACAAGTGGGTGGTCAGTGTCTGTAACCATGGTAACAAGCCAATAATGTAAAAACAGTGGAGGAAAGTTAGGGAGGCATTTCGTCTGACAGGACCCAAATGACAAGCAGTGGACAAGTTACAAGTGTATTACCTCTTCATGGCAGTACATGCACAGACTGTCCAACTCCGTGACTTGGCTCTCGTCTCCGCCTAACTCCGGGAACAGACGGTCCTTCTTCTCAGCATCCTCTGCCATCGCACTGTGAATAAATCAAAAATGAAAACCATCCGAGCGCATTTTTTAAAAGCACAGGTGTAAGCCAATTGTTTATTTCAGCAAATAAATTCCACTTTGATGACATACATATATACGGAGTGACAGTAGTCCGACAACTGTAGCTACATAGAGATCCTATAGTGGGAGTAAAAAGGGTGTTTTTCTCATAAATGTACTCACTGTCAGTCCCTCAAAATAGGCAACCCCAAAAGGTACTACACATGTCCAGCATAATTATCCTACTGCAAACATGTAACTGTAAGTGTATGTCACACATTTTGATATCAACGGCAGAGAGAAGTGGTGGGAGGGGTGTCCCAGAGGAGTGGAGTTGACATCAAACAAAGCCAGGATTACAGATCTATTTATGTATTAGGAATACCTTGTGGATGGTGAACAGGTGGGAATACATTGAGGGACATGTGGATGGAAGCATTAGACTGAAGAGTGAATACTTCCATCAAAATAGCTACTCTGCCAGGTTGGCAGAGTGACTTGGTTAGCCCAAAGGCACATGGTTTCTACCCCTGTCACAGGGGTAGAAGTGTCGAACTGGTCGAACTATAAGTATAGTATAAAAGTCACTTAGTAAGTTCCTAAGACTAAGTGACAGGTGCATTCTGCCAACATTTTATTTTCAGAAAATCATAGAAAATAATCCATCAATGATAAGGGCATAATATTTGTGGTTCTGAATTCTACTTGATTCCCTTATCATTCTGTGTGATACATGATGAAATCTAATAATTTCCCGAAAATCCTACTAGTACTACCGGTAGTAGTAGTACTAGCTACAGGCCCAGCTGGCAAATTGCGGACTAAAAAACTAGTTTCTCCCTACCACATTTCTTGCAAACAGTCTCATTTGATCAATATTTGGAGTAGAAAAGAACTAAAGATACCATGTTAAAGCTCTTTTAATATACTATGTGCTTATTTACTACTCCATATGTACTCATGCACTTGATATATAGTTATTGGGATATATATATGGATAAATATTACAAAAAGTTCAAATTATGCCATCCCTATTTTTGTGAGATGGGCTATAAAAAATAGACAAAAAATTATTAAAATTATTTCACTGGTATAACTGTAACCAGTTGACACCAGGGATACTTTCTGTACCATTTGTGGCCAGTTTTGATCACTAGAATATATTATAGAGCTATCTGAAGTACAAAATCAAAATTCAAATTAGTAGCCTTTTTGGGCTAAAATCTTGGGACAGCATAACCTGGGAAATTGATACATTCAATTATAATTGAAAAAGCACTAGAATATGGTCATTTTTTATGGGTTTTGAAAAATTACCTTTAAATAGACAGCATATTATCAGTTAACAAAAAAAATGTCACAGATTTGATATTTTAATCACATTCTAGCAGTTTGAAAATACCACAGGAAATGCCCAAAACACTGAATTTCCCCCAAATACCAGTATTTTCACATATTTATGGTAGCAGCCTTATTATTGCCTATTAACATGAATATATTTCTTAAAATATCAATTTCCAAAGTCCTCAGCTCTCAAGGCTTCTCTGAAGTCTGTATTCTTGCATTATACAGGCTTTTGAAGAACTAGAATCTGAAATATAACTCCAAACACCTCCAATATTAGTTAGTAAGGCATTAGACTAATGATTAGTCCGCTATTTGCCTGCTGGACCTGTAGTAAGCAGTAGGCTAGAACTAGATCTACCCGGTCCAGGTTTTTTTTTTACACTCAGTGACAGTCATGTCTGTGAGTGTCCGCGCCCATGTTTGACGATGGCGCCTGATGTCACGACACCCACCCACCTGATATCGGTCACGGCGCCCTGTGGAGTCTGTAAGCTGCTCCGATCTCGAGTATTAACGCCACAAACTGATGAAATACGCAGCAAGATGAGAAAACAACGTGCTCACTGCAGCGGCGGAAGTTATGAGTGAACCGGATGCAGTTAACTTAGGTCTCACCAATATAAATTATTTATTGGTGACAGCTCAGTAAATATTTTAGTAAAGTTATGGATAAACAGTCTGTTCTAATGATTAACTAATGGCAGAGAGAATATACGGGACCATGTCAGCTATACAAATATAATGATATCATTTTGATTATATTAATTAGTTGCAATTTTAGGTTTACTGTCGTTAGACCATAATATTAGCTATCACGTGACCTCTTTTCCACCAATCAGCTGCCACTTCAAATTGCACATGGCGGAGACCGCAAGGGCACCCGACTTTGACTGTTAACTTATATGTTTATGTCAATTTAGGAGCAACTTTAGGATAATTTTGGATTGCATTGACTTTAAACAGACGCTATGGGAAACGTGAACGCTGCTGGACCGGCGCCTGCGCCTGGAATAGCGGTACCTCCGCCGCCGACAGTCCCCGGGATGGGAGCGCCGCCTCCGCCGGCGCCGGGGCAGGGGGCACCGACACAGGCCGACATGGCACCCCCTCCCGTAGAAGAAAGGACAGGGCCGGGCACCTTTGAGGATCTACATAAAAAGTGTAAAGGTAAGGACGTCAATGAGGATGTCCACAATGTCACGGAGTTTGTTGATCGGCAGCGTTCCAACTGTCACTGTGGTGACAGCCTCTCTGTCAACAACGTCAACTTCAGGTCTCACCAAGCTGATTTGCAAATCAGCAGGCTAAATAAATAGATTACGGGTTTAAAGGGCCTTTTAAATAGGCCCATAGAACAATCTAGACTTGCTGTCACCTTTTTTTTCTACAAAAACTTTACAATATGGCAATCTGTCATTCGTAATCGTAAAATATTATTGGGCCATCAGAATGAAAGTGAGAGTTTACCGTCCACCGCCCGCATGCCTTTAGAGGGGCCGCATGAAAAGTTCATTATTAATGTATTTTTTCATTATTCATATTTCTTCAAAAATCCGGCCGAAATTGTACAATTTTCAAAAAATTAACACCCCAAAATACTGTGAAAATTCAGCTTTTTAGGACCATCCTCAATAATGAAAAATGAATAATGAAAAAAGGCCGCATCTGTTTTCAAAAAGTCTTGGACGGTAAACTCTTACTTTCATTCCTATGGCCTTGAGGCGATTGTGAAATGTACATTTATTTAGAGTTAATAGACCATTGCAAATTTATTGAATAAATGTTTTGTTTTGATATTCATAATTCATCAAGTCGAAACAACTAAAGCTAGATGCTTTTTAACAGAGAAGGGAGTTTAAAACTTCATTTATTAGCTACAGGGGGTTAGGGCATGGGGTATAGTACAATTAAATCGCTGGTTTGGGGGGGGGGGCGTAAAAGTTTCCCACCCCTAGTGAGGGAGGGCCTAAAAAAATTCTGCCTTCTCTTTAGGTGGGGGGGTAAAAATGTAGCCTCTTTTTAGCAAAAAAAAAAACCCAGCGTGTTACTATAGTTCAAAGGGGGATGGGTGAAAAATGTTCAGCGCCTTTGGCGAGCGGGGGAGGGGGGGTCACGAAACATTCCAGGCGCTCTCAGGGGGGTGGGTTGCGGCATTAAAAGATTTCGCACCTCTACGCGGAATCTCACCACCCCCTATGTAATTAATATATGAACACTCACTAATTTTCTGCTAAAATGCCAGCGTGTTACTGTTCTTGAAAGGGCCTGTGCGCACACCAATTATTTTTTTACCCACGGGGATGGGGGGGTGGGGGATGTTGACCGCTTAATGGGGGGAGGGGGAGTTAAAAGAATTCACACCCTCCCCACCCCCAACAGTTGGGGTGATGAATTTGGGAGAGCCACAATACATTTCTGCCCTCTTTTGAGGGGTGGGGCATAAAACATGTTTGACCCCCTCATGAGGAGGAGAGCTTATTATAAGTTTCCCCTTTTTAGCCCAGACTTTTTCCTGAAAATAAGATGACCACCTAACTAGTCTAAACTGTGCCCCGTGCCCCAAATCCTAAATGTTGTTGAATAAAGTTCAAATTGAACATCTGTACCAGGTCCCTCTTTGGTCCTACATTTTGAACGCCAAAAGTCGTTGTACATGTTACATATTGAGGACTATACATTTTTAATTAATTATTCGGGGGGGGGGGGGTGGAAGGGTGATTTTAAGAGGGCAGCCAGTCCTGATTCCATAGATCAGCCTGAAATGGATGAGGATTTGTGGCAGCTTCTTGATTTCCCCAACACACAATCCTTCTATTCAGTGTCTAAAGGTGTCCAAATCTGTTTCTGTTTGAGAGACCTTTTCCCGGTGCCTGAGGCTGACCGTCAGTGTATATTTGATCCCAGTGCCTTTTGTAACACTAGGTGTATATTTTACTTGTACCCATTTGTAACACTAAGCGCAAAGTTTCTGTTTGACAGACACTATAACTAAAGGGCTGTGTTTGTGTTTACAGACTTGTTCCCGGTGCCTTTTCTAACACTATATAAATTTGTATATTTAACAGACTTGTTTCCGGTGCCGTTTGAGGGGGCCAAGCTGCTGGTTAACAAAGGTCTGAGTAACCACTTCCAGATCAGTCACACCCTCACCATGAGCTCCCTACAGCCCTCCGGCTACAAGTTTGGCTGTACCTACGTGGGCACCAAGCAGTACTCCCCCAGTGAGGTAAGACTTCAGTATGACATCAGTATGACATCAGTATGGTATCAGTATGACATCAGTATGACATCAGTATGACATCAGTGTGACATCAGTATGACATCAGTATGACATCAGTGTGACATCAGTATAAAATCAGTATGGTATCAGTATGACATCAGTATAACATCAGTATGACATCAGTATGACATCAGTATGACATCAGTATGACATCAGCGTACCCATGTCGACACCAAGCAGTACTCACCCAGCAAGGTGTGACAACCGTATGACATCAGTATGACATCGGCATGACATCAGTATGACTGTGACTGATTTCAGCACTATAGCATCAGTATAATATCGGCATACTTTAGGAAGTGAATGTATCACCATTTGGTCAGGTGTCAATTTGAGCTAATTGTGGTGCGTTTTACTTTATATATGTAGTAGCAACCAACTTAACTTACTTTGATATTGATATACTGTTTACTTACACCTATACTGCTTCACCCACATACTGTTTACCCATTGTTACCTACCACCCACAGGCCTACCCCATCCTGATCGGAGACATCGACCCGAGTGGGAACCTCAACGCTAACATTATTCACCATATATCAAAGAACACTAGATGTAAATTTGTCGCACAGGTGAGAAACATTATGCAATATATGTTTTAAAAAAAAGGAAGACTAGCACTTTGCTATTTTCAGGTGTCTCGTTTGTAAATTATTATTTAATTTCTTGAAAAATATAATACCCTGGTACCAAAAATTAAACAAACACCCAGGCATGGGACTTTTACAGAAATTTGAATTGTGAAGGCTAAAAGGGTCACTCCTGTTATTTGTACAGATCGACTGATAAAATATTTTAACATTAATATAGGGTGTGGTTTTTAGTCTCTTTGAGGGATCTTTTTCATAAAATTTGTCTAAAATCTCATCAGGGAAACTGGATTTTGGCCCGGTCTTTTTTCTTCACAACCATTCTGGCTTTTGAAGCCAGAATACCTAACCAATAATTATAAGCTAAAAGTGTTTTCGGAGAAACATTTGTCTAATATGGTAGAATGACAAAAACTGAATGACAAAAAGTCAGAATGATAACACAAGTGTATTTACAATTTGTAAGAGCATGTTTGCTATTGGCGTGTTGTTGATGCGGTGTGTGTCGTGTTTACAGATACAAGGTAGCCGGTGGCTGGCCTCCCAGTTCACCACAGACTACCAAGGGAAGGACTTCACCGCCACCGTCACAGTCGGCAACCCCAACATTATTAATGAATCAGGTACGTCACAGAAACCCCAAGGGAAAGTGGAAATTGGCAATTTTAGGCCACTTAAAACTAATTATCAGCTTTGCGAACACTTTTTGGAAAAATTTGGTGAGGGAGGGAGGCTTTTTTTCTTTTTTTGATATACTTTTTCCTGGAGGTGCGGGAAGGCCTTTTTTTTCCTTTTTTTTTTTGCATAAATTGATGGTCTGCGCATATAAAGAAGGGGTAAAATGCCCTTTAAATTTTGTTTCTACCCCTGTTAACAGTTGAGTTATTGAAATTTTTGGAACTCGTCATCTGAATTTTTTTAGATAATCAATTTTAAGTGGCCTTATGGGTAGCATACAATAATGAGAGGATTATGTACAGTGCCAAATAAAGAACGACTACAGAATATATTATAAGGAAAATCCATTGAAATTTACCATTCGCTCTTGTGAGGCTGATCTAAGCTCATATTATTACAAAAACTTACAAAAATTTACAAAACTATGTTTTAAATCGTTAACATTGTCTATGTTTGTGTATACAGGAGTGTTAGTAGCCCAGTACATACAGAGCGTCACGAAGCGGTTGTCACTAGGAGCTGAGTTGTTGTACCAGTGCGGCAGTCAAATCCCCGGAAACGAGATCGCCATCTACACACTTGCAGGACGATACGCAGGTAGGGCTCTTATCCGTGTATGCCTCCTTGTTTCATTGTTGCAGTATCTAGACCGACCTTCCGGTTTCGGGCCCGCTCTAGTTTTGTTTTTTTTGCATTTCATCAAATTTTCGGAAAGATTTATGGCATTTGTGGCGTTTTTTCTACAAAAAGATTTTTTTTACTAAAAAGCTAATTGTAAAAAAATATCCGACCTACTGACCATGTTTAGTTTTGGAATGTTACCGGAACACAACTTCTGCCTTTTTTTTGTGTGTGTTTATTTCTAGTTAAAAATCTCTTTTTTTTAAAATATATTTGGCATATGGAGAAATATGATGTATCAAATCCATTTGTAAAAAATACAACACAATGCAATGTGCAGCCAGTCAGTGGTGACTCACTGGTGCTTCTTGTATTATGATACTTAACAAACTGTTGGCATTTCACTGAGATCAATTTAACTCACTGAGGATAAGTAGAAACTAACATTTGAGAACCATAAATTAATCTCTTTGAATTTGTTCTTATTACTACTGGTAATTCAAATCTCCTAGCTTCCAATCAACAAAGAAGCCAATACAAGAGAATCAATCCTTCAGGAAATGATGCGGGCGCAGTCAGTAGAGTCTCTCTTCAAAAGAAAACCATTTTCCCTATATATATATGGTGTGAGAAATCCGTAGACCCAACTCTTTCTTTTCTTGGTGTTGCCTAAATTATGATGATTATGTTGTAGGAGACGACTGGCAGGTGAGTGGCAACCTGACGCCGTTAGCGGGCGGGCTCCACTCGTGTTACTACAGGAAGGTCAACGACAGCACGCAGGTCGGGGTCGAGCTAGAAGGCAGCTTACGGACCCGCGAGTGTACCGCCACCGTAGGATACCAGATAGACATGCCCTCCGCCAACCTCGTCTTTAGAGGTAAGCTCTAACTCATGCACTAACATAGTGCTTACCCCCTACTGGGGACCTGGGATCTGTTCTACACTAGATGGAGCTTCAAGCAGTCCAGGTAAACGCAATCCCAGTTTTCATACATGTTTCCTACCTGTAGAAAACACGTGTGAAAACTGGGATCTCGTTTGCCTGTATTACCTTAAGCCCCATCTTGTGTAAAACAACTCTCAGGGCCTCATAATCCAGCGCTGAACCTACATGGTGCTGTTTCATGATATTAGGAATTTACAATAAGATATATCATGTATTGACATGGGTATAGCCACTAACCCTGGCCAAGGCCAATGGCTGTTAAACTTTTTTTTTGTTTCAAACTTTCACATCATTTCCGTGATTATGTGTGATAACTGAACCTTATTTGGACAATCAAAATGTACATTGGACTATTAGGTGCAGGACTTAAAGAAATTATGACTTTTTAAAGTAATTTCGACTCAAAGTTTTAGGGTCTACCCCTGTTTAACAATAGCAAAACTGAACTATGAATTATTGGTCAGATTTAAAGAGTAAGTATGTAAATGGAAGGTAGAGGTTGACCACAACCTCATATTCTGCACATCTATTCTGCACATCTAAAAAAAATGTTTTAAAATGGAATTTTATATGAAGTATAGCTCTTGCACTTCATTATGGTAAAAGTAATGAATTAAACAACAAATGATCACAAAGTAAAAGTTGACTTGTCCCTTGCAGGTCAGCTGGACAGTAACTTCTGTGTGGGGGCCGTGTTGGAGAAGAGACTCCCCCCGCTACCCTTCACCTTTGCGATCAGCGCCTTTGCCAACCACGTGAAGAGCACGTACAGATTCGGCATCGGTCTGATCGTGGGCTGAGTGCGGCGTGTTGGAGGTTGTTATGTAGGAGCAGCTCACGTTATACGGACACCACCTCCAGCCACCAGTCAGACTGTGTGATACTGGGACATCTGTTACCTTATTTACCCCCTCCCCCTGAATAACTGGAATAGACACAAAGCACAAACCCTTGTTGATGAGGCACATACTTGAAGGTCATGTGGAGGTCAGTGTGACGGAGTGCATGTGGTCAGTGTGAGTCAGTCAGCGTGCGAGACCGACTGTTGTGTCAAGTAGTCAGCGTGCGTTGTGTACCGTCTGGCAGACAGACCGTCTGATATCTGAGATTACATCCTTCCCCATCACAAACCGATGTCTATAAAACATGGCTGTTTCTGGTGTACCAGGTTTTATTAGTAAAAGTATAACAACGAACATTTGCTCTGTCGACGAGTGTACGTGTGACCATTTTACAGACTGATGAGTAGATTTATACTCCTTGTGCTCACTCCGCAGTGTTAACTTATAATGACTGTTGTAGGCAGACCGTATGGATGTGACTGGACACCGCAGAGCTCATTTATCATATATAAATAGGTAAATAAGAATTATCCGCTAATTAATCGGCCAAAACCATATTGAGTAGGACGTACCGGGCTGCTACTACTGAAGTCAAACATGTTGTCCATTCCCGCAAGTCGTGTGATAAACTGGAACAATGTCGTTAAAATCTTGTATTTACCCACGCGATCAAAAACTATTTCAATCTAGCTGCTCTCCTTAAGCTCATTTATATCTTACAGTAAAAACTATTAATCAAATGCAAAATACCCAAGTGTGTACAAGACAAGAGATGTCACTTGTCCTACTTTTGTGGGAATTTCTACTGTTTTGTTGAAATTTATGCATTAAATAATAATAATTTCCTACAGAATATTGTCCAAAATTGTAAGATTTCCTACATTCAGGGTTAAGTGGCATCTGTGAGTTTAGAGGCATCTGTTATTAGAGGTATGAGAGGGGATGCCTCTGTGTACATGAAGTCTATTCTGGTGTTGACAGGTGGGCATGATGCTGGTACACCTGGTGTGGCTTACTGTGACTGTGGGTGTGAGAGGCAACGTGTGTCTACGTCTAGGTGTGAGAGAGGTGTGTTTTACTTGTTAGGAGAGGAGGAGGAGCGTGTACATTACGACCTTTGGCCGCCGGGGGATGCGGCGTCCGGGAGTGTACATAATTCCATGATTAATTGTAACATATTTAGGGACAAGTTGTTTCAACTAAAGATAATTACTACACCACCACGCCTCTGTGTTTGTTATTCACCTAATGGGACTGGGGGTCCACATGTTGCCATCTAACTTAATCATGTCTAGTTTGATGTCCACATAAAAACTCAACTGCCGTATAGGCCCTAATATTAAAGTCATTGTTTAGGCTACTCAAAAAAAAAGAGTTGTTTCTCATCACTGCGCGCATCATAAAAATCATGATTTGGGGAATTTTTCTATACATCTTTGTTTCTCCATTTTTGATGAAAAATATGTTAAAATTAGAGTATTGGAGAATTTCGTATCAGATTAAAGCTTATGCTGTCAGTAATGCAGTCATCTAAGAAATAACTTGCATTTCAACAACTTTTACTGATCAATAAACTCTGAATTACTAAAATGTGAAAATTGATCCAAATTTCCCTATGTATTTTGCCACAAGTAAAAAAAAAGATTAAATAGAAACACCCTAGTCATATTTTTCACTGCTTTTCAGGTGATGAGAAACCACTTCTTTTTTTTTAGTGGCCTTAACACCATGTTGGTAAATTGGGGATGGGACCACGAAAAATTACTACTCTTACGTGGGGAAAATGGGGCATTTGGGTCTGGACCCCTTATCAGAATTAATTGGACTCGAGCATTTATTTTTTGGAAATACAAGATGTCCTATGCTTTAACACTGAATGCCCCCATTGAATACAACATGGCCGTATTCAATGGGCTAAGAAAAAGTTGGTTTTTATTCATTAAATGGCTTCAAATAAAAAATAAACACAAATGCCAACTATATTGATACCGCTCTGATGTATTTCACGAGTGGGGGCTGGGGTGCATCCCACTCAGCCTGCGGCTTCGTGGGATACTGCCTCAGCCCCCACTCTTGAAATACAACAGAGACGGTATCAATGGGCGTTGGCATTTGTCTATTTATTTTCTATATCTTTTCCAATATTTAGTGTGTATATATAAGTAATCATGCACAAAAGCTGATGCTAAATGCCACCCAATGAAGATTTCCATAGTCACTGCCTCTTTCACAACCCAACTTTTTGCAGCGATATGTGATTGGCAGTTGAGCTCTGGTCCAACCCGTCCAGACCCCACGGGGTCCTCCACCAGGACAGGAGTATAGTAGGTGCAGGGTTCCCACCCGTCAGTTAAAAGTCAGTTTTATTTTATTTGATTTAAAAGTCAGTTAAAGATGAATTGTCATGTTTTGTCAGTTAATTTCCTGATTTTTGAGAAAATGTCAGTTAAAAAAATATTTTCAGCAAAATTTACAGAATGCACAATTTAATTTTTAGATTTCGAAAAAATCTTGGGATGGTTACACGCGAAATGCGAGTTATCCATGGTTTGTTTTCCACCATAATACACAGGACTGCTGACAGCCTTGATTCAGACGTGGCCCAGGTATCTATCTGACAGGAATTCACCCACAGATACTCCATGGTGGAGAAGTGAGCCAGGCTCTTTGAAAAGCTCAAGATATTCAACCACCTACATTGTGTTTGCCAAGCCACACACAAGAAGGGGGCATTTCAAACTAGCCAAAGTGCATGCCCCCAAAGCCCCCTAGTACTGCTGTGACATGTGAGTGGCAAATCAACACATAACTATTTTAGTGCATGTTTAAGATGGGGTAAACATGCCAGATGTGCCAAAATGCATCAGATTGCAGCATTTGAAGTCAAGAATTTCAAAATTTTCAAAGACCTTTCCATCCAAAAAGCAAGGTTCCAACCCCAATCATAAGAAAAGGCTGGCTAATACAGATCTTAGCTTTGATACAATGGCCAGAATGCACCATTTCAGGGTTGATTGTCAAACCTCCCAAAACCTTTCCTCAAAAAAGATAAGACCCCAATCATAGAGGCTGGATAATACTGATCTGAGTTGTAATATATTTTTGGCCAAAGTGCTGCAGAATGCACTTTTTCAAGTCTAGATTTTCAATTTTCCTAAAAAAAATTAACAAATTTCCAGTCTCAATCATAGAGAATAATCCAAAACTGAGACTTGATATATTTTGTGCCAAAATGTGTCAGAATGCACCATTTCAAGTCTAGAATTTCAAATTTTCTTGGGGGGGGGGGGGGGGCATGCCCTCAAACCTCCCTAGTTGGACCGCTGCGCTTCACTTGCGGTGCTCGGCAGGACATCCATTCCCCTACTTCCGATAATCCTGGGCTCAGATTTTTTCCTCTTCAGAGTTTGCATGTGTAATAAACGATACTTTGTCCTTTATAATATTGTTATAGTATTAAGTAAAGAAACAAAGTCGACACAGTTCGGATCAAGTGTTACAGGTTGCGAATCAATAGGTTTATTCAGGAACCTAGACAGGCAAAGCTATAGCGGTGCGAACTCCCTATAGAGTTCGGAACGGGTCAGTAGGCTTGCAGCCGATACGATCACGGGGCCTCTGTCCAAGCGTGGATCCAGAGTGACCGAAGAGTCCTATCGGATGCTGGGTATATATAGGCAGCCAGCCTGCGCGCGCACACGCAGACCGGAAGCCTATAGCGACCTCTGTCCATACCCCAAGCCCGGGGCAGATGCTGCCACCTGCCGTCGGGCTGAAGGGTTCGGACGGAGTTCGCAACACAGCATCCAACAGAACCCGTCATATAAACCCCGTATAACCCTAGCCCCTACACATGTTTGCATATTCCTCATAGAATTCATGAAAAGTTTAATCACATTGATAATCATGACCTCCAGACAATTTCTCCTATCAAATAAAAAGTTTATCTACTCCTGTCTTATAATATATTTCCTCCACATGAATTTCTACCCTTTGTCTTATCTGGTGGGGGGGTCCGAGAATCCCATGTTGTTTGGTGGTATCCCATAATGGTATAATAGAGATATCGCATACAGTTCTATAAACTCCCAAAGGAATCGTAGTTGGTCTAGGCTACTAGTGACTCTATTTAAAGAACAACAACCGGACACAGTACAATTAAGCTTTGATATACGGCGACTTTATTTAATAGCGGGCAAGTATTATCTCTAAGATAACCTGTGGTTACATCAGGTATCAGAACATGATCAGAATAATACATCAGCTGATGCCATTATAATTATCGTCTCACCTGAAGGAACACCTCTCTTTGTTTTATATGTCTCTATTACACGCATACAGGCAAGTACAGTGCACCAGCACTGCTCCCTTCTAACACAACATATAGATATTCATCAATGAGGACAGTACAGTGCATAAGCACTGCCCCTCTCATATCAACTGACGCTGTCATAAATATCGGCTCAACTGAAGGAAGACACTATAAAATGGCCATACATTAAGCTACTATGGTGTTAGGTACAGAGCATAAGCACTGCCACGCCTAGCAACCTGCATCTCTATATTCTATTTCATAGGCGGTACATTGCACAAGCAATGCCCCCTCCTACCTCATGATTTATATATATATATATATATATATTTAAACTCATTTCATTTTTTTTTAATTTTCTTTTTCTTTTTTTTTTCTTTCTCCTTTCTCGCTTTGTATAATTCCCACAGAAATATCATAAAAACATCAGCAATTTGAGAAAACCAACTCTCATTTTTCTCTCCTTAACTGCTCCTATTTCTACTTTGTTTGATGTTAAAAGGCATACCGCTATCATTGACATGTGTGATACTTTCAAACACAACAATATTTTTGTATTTGAATGGCATGAAATCACTGTAATGTACATACTTGTTTCTTTTCAACTTTTGAAAATCGCAGTGAAAACCGTGACTCTGTTTGAATAAAAAATCTTACAAATCTTACAATCTTACAATACTAGAGGGTAAACAAACTACAGCATAGCATATTTAACCCGGAGTACAGGGTGGTGTGTGCCTCAGCAAGTACCAAACCTGACTTTCTTCTCATGGAGAGCAGTCCACCTTATATCCCGCTTTAGCAAGATGTCCAGTGTACAGCGCCATGTTGATTGGTACCAGTGTAACCAGTGTAACCTCCAGCAACCAGCTCAGCCAAATCTCAGGTCCGAAATTAGGGTACAATCAGGGTGTGATTATTGTGAGTGGGTTGTACCTGGGCATTACTTATATCACCTGTCCCTCATAGAATAATGGTTAGCATGGTGGATTCATACCATAGCAGTCGCAGCTGCCCATTAATAGTTATATATAACAAACTTCGCACATCATCAAACAGGCTCACACTAT
The DNA here is from genome assembly GCA_947462335.1 of Harmothoe impar. Taxonomy (NCBI): domain Eukaryota; kingdom Metazoa; phylum Annelida; class Polychaeta; order Phyllodocida; family Polynoidae; genus Harmothoe; species Harmothoe impar. Next base: position 16,242 of record CANHQG010000475.1, read on the forward strand.
TGTTACAAGTTGCTAGGTATATGATAACTACTGATTATACAAACTTCAATACATTCAGTATTTTACCTGATCAGTATCAGCATTAGAACATGTTCATTGCTACCTGCTTGCTGCCTGGAAGGTTCACTTGTTGAGGGATAACATTCCAGGCCCGTAGCCAATGGGGGGGACGGGGGGGACGCGTCCCCCCCCCCCACGGGCCTACAGACAAGAAAAGGTCCACATCATGGAGCCCTAAACACTGGCTATCTGGAGCTTTTTACGGTTTTTCAATCGGACAATTATTAAGGTTTCTATTGAAGAAAATGCGGGGGAATCTTTCAGAGAAATGATTTGGTCAATATGTATTTTCAGAAGGCACCCATATAAAACATATAAGGCAACACTTAATTGGTTGGAACTTGGGGAGGGGCCTGGGCAGACAGAAACTTTAATGAGCGGGACAGTGGGTCTTCAGGGGCTGGTACACCAATTGGTTGGACCTGGGCGGGGACCTGGGCAGACAGAAACTTAAGGGAGTGGGACAGTAGGTCTTCAGGGGCTGGTACACCAATTGGTTGGACCTGGGCGGGGACCTGGGCAGACAGAAACTTTAGGGAGCAGGACAGTAGGTCTTCAGGGGTCGGTACACAAATTGGTTGGACCTGGGGGGGGGGACCTGGGCAGACAGAAACTTTAGGGAGCGGGACAGTAGGTCATCAGGTACACAAATTGGTTGGACCTGGGGGGGGGGACCTGGGTGGACCTGGATGGACCTGGGTGGAGTCGGGGACAGAATGTTTTGGGAGGGGGTCAGTGGGTCTTTTGATTTGATGGTCCCCTGGACTTCAGACCCGGTGGAAAAGTGTGGCTCCCTGCAAACCAGGCACAGCATCTTCAAGTTGAATAATTTTGGACTGCTAGCCCTAAAACTGTCTAGAAGTAGTTTATTATTTTGCTTGTAGGGGCTCAATCTCTAGCATACAATATGTAGCATGGGGACTAAATGAGAGGACCTTGGGGACTATATAGTTTTCTGTGTATGTGTTTTCAGTGAGGGGAGTGGGAAAACAGAGAAAATGGAACCAGTGGCAGGGGAAGGAAAGATGAGGGAATATTCCGGGGGGGGGGGGGGGGAGGGGGCACTCTTGTATTTATTGATACCATGTGCATACATTACCCTGAAT
>CANHQG010000476.1:0-17279 GCA_947462335.1 Harmothoe impar
TTGGTGCTGGTAGTGAATCTCCCATCTGAAGGCGAGCCCGCTTGCTGGGTGGTGCTTATGCCTCGTAAGAAGTGCATCTCATTAGTATTAGATACTGTCACCTCACACCAGTTTAACAACCCATTCAGGGTCTAATTAAGGAGACCCTGGAGTAGGATTAACAATATGTCCCAGTGTCTGTGGTGGTTATTTATGACATGCAGGCAACCCTGGACATGACCACAGGACCGCAATATGGGGCTCCCTTCTGAGAGTATCATGGTTTGTGTATAGACCCCTGCAGCTTACCCAGTAAACAAATAACGTTATACACCACTTTATAACGTTATATAACGTTATATGTCAACGTTTTTCTAAGGCTTTTTAGTATGACATAACGTTATATTGTTGTTTTTTTTGTCTTTTATTTATCATCCAGGTTTATCCCAGCTAACGTTAAAATAACGTTTCTGACGTTTTATTACGTTTTGCCACAATAAGGAGCCATAGAGAAACGTTTCCTGGGATGTCTTTTTTTTATCACCCATCAATTACATTTACATTCTGCATCTAATGGTGTTTTTTCCCTTATTTTTAGTGCAAAATACGTGAAGCTGCATGTGCATTGAATATCATTTGGAACAACAAGCAAATGAAACTATAAAATTTTATAACATTATTTTGACGTAAAATTATTGGAAATCCGACTGCCTGCCTCCAAATCCCAGACAACCAAATGCCGGGGGAGTCTCAAGCAAAGTAGGATGACCTTTCGGACCCAAAACTAAGTATTGATCCTCAACCATCAAAACAATGACCTTAGCAACCAAAATAATGTAATGGCCTAATAGGCCTTCCCAGTAAACAAAGAACGTTATACATCATTCTATAACGTTACATAAAGTTATATGTCAACGTTTTTCTGAGGGTCTTTAGTATGACATAACGTTATGTAAAATTTTTAACGTTTTTGACGTAAAATAAAGTTTTTTTGTTAGCTGGGTTAGGAACCAAAACAATGTGATTAACTCAGGGACCGACAGTAAATCACTTAGCAAACAACATACAGTCTTTGCGAAAACTTTTTCATCCCACAGGACATTCGGTCCTGCAAATTATCAATGTTGTAGGACCGACTACATTTTTGAAGGAGCGGATAGCCACATGTCTGACAATTTATGCATTTTAACTATAGAATAGTTTTGTATATTAAAAATGCATTTTATTTGTAATCATTTATTATGGCCAAATGAGGATAGATATATTATTTTACAGAGAACATTGACGACATATTTCAGCTTTAGAAGTCCAACTGAATTCTTCTAGTTCAGTAAAGCCCAACATGTGACTGGACATTCGGTCCTGCTACACTTGTCAATCTGGTGCACCGGTAGCATTTTAGGTGGCATTGCCACTGTCCTGCATGTTTTCGCAAAGACTACCGTCCTTAGAAGGTTGAGATAGGACATCCTCTCAGGTCAACAACCGATGAGGCAGCTAGCTGGAGAATTATACACCCTCTCAATCCTCAGAGTCAGTGCAAACAAAACAATAAGGGAGTGCTCATATTTTAACAACAGGGGGGGGGCGGTGAGATTTCGCGCGGAGCGGGCTACATTTCCCCCCCCCCCCTAGAGGGGTCGAAATTTTTTACACCCCCGGCAGGCCGAAAATCGTGCGCGCTCACGCTCCTTTGTAGCTTAGTAACGCACTGGCTTTTTCCCTCAAAACAGGTTGAATTTTTTTACCCCCCCAAGAGGGGTCTAAATTATTACCCCCCGGTCAAGGGGTCCAGATTTGTTACCCCCCCCCCCCCAAATCCACCACCCCCCCTGTCGTTAAAAAATGAGCACTCCCTAAGAACAACAGAATAACCAGAATGGTGCAACATGACTACTAGTGACCAATTTCCCCGGTGGGGGGGGGGGGGGAGGGCAATCCCAATTTCTTTCTATAGTCACTTTGTCCGAAGGAGAGTTAGCTAAAAACGTACCCTAGATCATGGATGAACCAGACAAATATGTCATAATGAACCCATGAAAGTACCCGTGTCAAGAAAAATTGTAGAAAAACAAAGTAAACTTTTTCCTTTAAAATAAGACATTGAGGCCTGAAAATATACCCCTTTCTCTCCAGATCTGGCTAAAAAGTACCCCTTATAAAGGACCCAAAAAATGATACCCTTCCCAGCTAACAAAAAAACGTTATTTTACGTCAAAATAACGTTTTAAACTTTACATAACGTTATGTCATACTAAAGAGCCTAAGAAAAACGTTGACATACAACGTTATATAACGTTATAAAATGGTGTATAACGTTATTTTTTTACTGGGCCCATTATCATAGACCCAAAAAAATTACCCTTTCCCTCGGAATCGTGTTCAAACATGGGACATTTGAGGGAGTGGCTCCCCCCAGACCAATTTAGCATGTACACTGACAGCACGGTGCACTGGGTCGGGTGAGTAACACCTCATTCTGGAGGGGGAGCTGCTCCCCTCTTTCCTACTCTCTTTCCCAAATCCTTCCGAAGGAAGGCTCTGGTAACTGCCAAATGTTGGGATTTTGCTGGGTCTGGGCAACCCCTGCTGGTAGCTTGGAACCAGCGAACAGGAACAGGAAATGGAACCAGAAAGGCTGATGGTAAAACTACCTAAAACTACCATCATACATTCAGCTTCCTGCCCACTGGTTCCAGCCTACCGGCAGGGGTTGCCCAGACCCAGCAAAATCCAAAGTTCAAGGTCATTTGGCTGCTACCAGAGCCTTCCTTCGGAAGGATTTGGGAACGAGAGTACCCCCTCAGGTACTCACCACTATACCTGCTCCCCAGCCGGGTGGGGGGGGGGGGACTTGACCTCTTGTTTTTATAAAGGTGTACTGCTGGACATATAACGGTCCTTGCCCTTGTTTACCCAGTTATTTTGACCCCTAGACATTAACCTTGTAAGTGCACTTTTGGTCATAAAAACTTCTTGTTTTGGGAGGAAAGGAATAGAATACACATATAGCGGGAAAATCAGCGAAAAATGTGTGCTCTGAGGTATGAATGTATTTTAAAGTGGAACATAGAATATGTTGGTGAAAATAGACCGTTCTTTTCATTGATTTTTGTGAGACTGGGCCCTTGTTCAGTTGGTTTCTATGCCGTTTCCAGCTGTACACATCCTTTTTTCAATCGACGTTATATATATATATATATATATATATATATATATATATAGAGAGAGAGAGAGAGAGAGAGAGAGAGAGAGAGAGAGAGAGAGAGAGAGAGAGAGAGAGAGAGAGAGAGAGAGAGAGAGAGAGAGAGAGTACCCCCCCTGTGCCCCTTCAGGTACATAATACCAGTAGTTGGCCTACACTACCTGCTGCTACCCTGTACCGTGCTCTACATCTGGTGCTACCCCCCCCCCCCCCCCTGCTACCTGCTACCTGCCACCACTGGGCTGAAGGGGAACGTTCAGAAATGACGGCACCAGCTAGCAGGTCAGGTGGGGGTGGTCTGCGGGTTAACCCTTTAAGAACGGATCTCGCTAAACAATGATATTTGTCGGCATTGGTGCATCATGCCGATCCTATGGGGTTGATATACTCCCAAAGGGACGGCATGATGCACCAATGCAGCACCAGTGCGTTACTCATCATTGTATTGCTGCATCATGACATGCCGTGCTCAAAGGGTTAAATGAAGAAACATGACCTGGGCCTCATAGCTGTGTTTATATGCAAATTTGCACTGGATAGTGAGAAGACCATGCAGGCGTCTGGGGAGTAGGGTAGGTTCCCCATGAGTCGGACACATACCCTGAGACGGACAGTGAAATTTGAGGTTATTCATCTACATTACGACTTCAAGTGTTGCCTTTTATTTTAAGAATCATACTTAAACTTTACCATTATTTACAAATTAAGAGCTTAAAATGCTTGAATATCCATATAATCCAGTGTCCGTCTCAAGGTATGTGTCCGACTCAAGGTGAAGGTGACTACCCCATTGAAAAAAGGTCCAGAGATAAGAAACGTCATTTGTGAACGTTCCCCCTAAGCTAGAGCAGCTCACGCCCCCCCCACCACCCACCGTGAGTTGCTCTCACCTACCCCGCACCCCCTCCCCACCATGTCCAAACATAGCGGGGCGGGGCGAGGCGGGGAGAGCAGGAATAGAGCAGTCGGTGCAGGTAAGTGTGTAGTAGGGGCGGCGAGGTGGTGGTAAGGAGGGTAGAGGTGGTGGTGGAGGTGGTGGTGGTAAGGCCAAATAAAAAAAATAGGTTTGTTTCCGGTCACCTGACCGGGTCTAGTAAAACAGTGCCGGGTCACCCTCTTTTTTCACTTTTTCACTTTTTTTACACTGTCAGTTTTTACTAAAATGAGGAAATGCAAAAAAAAAAGAAAAAAGTTACAAAAATCGGCCGGCCTAAGGCCAACTAAAAGAAAGCTTGGTTTCCAGTAACATGGTCCAACAAAGTTATTTGTTTCTGCTCTCTCTTCAATAGTGCCTGGTTCTCGGGTTTTCACTCTGAAATCCTTATTCAGTGTAGTTCATGACAGGAAATCTACTGTCCAAAATGGGGAAATGAAACCTGACACCGAGAGCGTCTGTGGTTACCAGGACACTGAGACAAGGAGAGGTACAGGGGCCCAGTGTAGGTTATATAACAGGTCGATGTAAGAGATGGGTTAGATAGGCTGTTCTCCCGAGCTAGACTGTATTAAATTGTCTGATTTATGAACCTTAAAAACTAGAATGAAGCCAACACTTACATGTATATTCAAATCTCAAAAAGTGACCCGGCACTGTTTTGCTAGGCCCACCCAGCTAACAACAAAACATTATTTTACGTCAAAATAACATTTTAAAACTGTATATAACGTTATGCCATAGTAAGGAGACTAAGAAAAAACGTTGTATAACGTTATAAAATGTTGTATAACGTTTTTTGTTTACTGGGCAGTCAGGTGAGCGGACACCATGCCCAGGTAACAAAAACTGTGCAAGTCAAAATAATGTTTTCCACGTTATACAATGTTTGGACATAATTAGGAGCCAGAGAGAGAGACTTGTTGGGTTAATCCCCTCTTTTCTCGGCCTTGGGTGGTAGGGGTGGTTAAGGGGTGGAGATGCTGCTGGATGGATGTAGGTGTGGCTCATGTACTAGGGAGGTGAAGATGGCTTGTTGTGGCAGATCGGCTTACTACTATAGGTACCTGGCAGTCTCGGACTCCCATACCAACACTGCTCCGGTCCCTCTGCTGTGTATGGTACACTGAAAAAGTAAACTTGTCTCCAGACTCGTCGAAGTGACTATCATAAAAGAAACGAGTCAAAACCCAGTAAACAAATAACGTTATACACCATTTTATAACGTCACATAATGTTATGTAAAGTTTAAAACATTATTTTGACGTTAAATAACGTTTTTCTGTTAGCTGGGAAGTTGTTACCATCCAACAACTAGAATCTCGAGCTGGCAAATGTCGGGTTTTTGGCTGGCACATGCCAAGTGGGTCTTCTATCTCCTGCTAAAAGACCCACTTCCTTTTCACTTAGACAAGTTTTTGACTTGTTTATTTAATGATCGTTACTTTGAAGAGTCTGGAGACAAGTTTACTTTTTGAGTGTATGGGAGCAGACCTTCATCTCACTTGATACCCATTTTCGCCAGTTTGGTGGCACAAATAGATGTGTATTGGTTAATACACATCCAACTACAGACAGATTATTATCTAGATCAAAAGGGTAATAAAAGTTGGTGGGTGCTACTGTGTAATTAACACCTAGACTTGACAGGGGGAATATGAAGCTGTGGATTGGGGTGGGAAGACAACCTGCTCTCAGGCTATCCACCTGGTCGCTGGCCGAGGCTGGAAGAGACTGGGGCAGGAGGAGGAGGCTGGGGGAGAGGAGGAGGCTGGGGGGAGGGTGTATACTGAGGCTGGGTACCAGACTACCACCTAGTCTACTCCAGGGTAAGTTCACCTACAGTAGACCACACACACTACAAGAATGGTTGAATTTAAGCAAATTTAAGATGCCTTAAAAGGACACTTTAAGCGGCATTAAGTTCCTACATGTAAATGTCCAGGAAAGGCATAGAGGCATTTAAGTGGCTTTAAGTGGCATTTATTTAAGTGTTTCTAACTACACAATCGCTTCCTACTGCAGATGGAGACTGGAGCAGGAGGTTTACAGTGAGGCTAGGTGACCCAGCTAACAAAAGAAACACATTATTTTACGTCAAAATAGCGTTTTAAATGTTACATAATGTTTTGTCATAGTAAGGAGCCTTAGAGAAATGTTATATAACGTTATATGACGTTATAAACTGTTGTATAACGTTTTTAGTTTACTGGGGAATCTGCCCTACAGCCAGAGCCTGGCTGTGCCGGGACATGTGCTAGACGCCAGACCTAGCTACCCCCCCCCCCCCCCCACACAACATACACACACATACACACATGTACCCTGCCCTATACTTACACAACACCGATTCTCAAAGGTTACCATGGCTTTCTGAGATTGTATGAAGCAACCTTAGGCCCAAAAAAAAAAGGTGTGCTTCAGATTACCCGACCCTACCTAGCAAAACGGGGCCGACCCTAGAAATTTTTATCCAATTTTGAGAAAAAAAAGTATATTTTAAGTAATTTTGGGGCTATTTTAGAGTCAATTTCATGGTCCATGAGTCGAAGACAGTGTTGGTGAGTCAGCGCGGAAGTTTGAGAGTCAATTTTTAGGTACTTTTCAGGCCATGGGATCAGTCTGTCTTTATGAAACAATTTTTGGGCTATTTCAGAGTCAAATCAATATCCCACGATTCAACACCGTTGTCGACGAGTCCGTGCTGAAGTTTGCAAGTCAGTTTGGGGTACGTTTCAGGCCAAAGTAAAAAAAAAAAAAGAATCCGACCTACCCTACCTTAATTTCAGACAATGTAACCTGAAACACACCTTTTAACCTGAGTGCGGCCTCGTAGCTGCCCCAGATATAGACTGGGGGGAAGGACCGAGCGGGCCACGAGCATATGACCACCACTACCTATAATAAGCTAAGAGGATATTACTTGGTGGAAAGTATGGTATTGCAGGTATATGATAATAGGTATTGATCTCCCAGTAACCAAAAAACGTTAAAGAACATTTAAACTGTTAAACAAACTTTTATAACGTTATATAACGTTTCTCTAAGGCTCCTTACTATGGCAGAACGTTATATAAAGTTTTCAAACGTTATTTTGACGTAAAATAACGGGTTTTTTGTTAGCTGGGAAATGTTTAATGTGACTGCGAGACATAACGATGAGGTATTTCTTGTGAGACATCTTATCTATTAGGCTAAACCAGGACATGTACGATGAACCAAATACTTGAGGAAGAAAGCAAGACAAGTAATCGTATATATATATGCATACTCATGAGCAGACTATTATAAGCTCTATAAATTTACACATTATATTAAGAATACTGATTGTACTGTTCATGTAGATCATATATCCAAAAAAATACTACTATTTATGTTTCAACTGAGGGGTATGTTGCGGCCCAGTATTGTACTTTAAATCATGGAAATGACAAGTGAAACTTCGGGGAAGGTATGGTATTGCAGGCATTCCCAGCTAACAGAAAAACGTTATTTTACGTCAAAATAACGTTTTAAACTTTACATAACGCTATGCCATGATAAAGAGCCTTAGAAAATCATTGACATATAACGTTATATAACGTTATAAAAAGGTGTATAACGTCATTTGTTTACTGGGCCCCCCCACACCCACCCACACACTCCTAACACCCATCCAGCCCCTACTTCTCCCAACCTGACAAAACAGTTTAAATTTATTCCTCAAAATAGTTAATTTTTAGTCACTTCAAAAGCAAGTCTAACCAGTAACTTGAGGGGCTCAGGGCACGTGGCTCCTGACTCAGTACTACCCCCCCCCCCCACACACACACCTCCCTAACACTACCTCAACCTGCCCCCCCCTCCCCCCCCCAGCAACCTCTCCCCACCTGACCTGCTCCTATCAACAACATGTCGGCACCTCCCCCCACCCCACACACACTGCTGCAAACTCCAAAAGTGAAACTACCCAGTAACTTGAAGGGGCTCAACACGTGTAGATCCTGACTCAGTACCCCCACATACCCCCCCCCCCACACACACACACACACACCCTCTACCCAACCTGCTGTCCCTTAAAAAAGAGACCTTGTATTAAGTTAAATTTGAAGTGGCTCAGAACATGTGGCTCCTGACTCAGTGCAACCCCCCCCACCACACATACATACACACACACACACCTAACACTCTACCCCTACCTACTTCCCCCCCCCCACAGCCCACCTCTCCCCACCTGACCTGCTCCTATCAACAACATGGCGGCACCCCCCCCCCCCCTCACACACACACTGGTCTCCTAGCAATGAAGTACATTTTAGTAGGTAATATTTGGCTGTCTTACTGGGTGGATTGGTGCTGTGACCCTCCCCTACCCTCCCCCCGTATTTAGAAAAAGAGAAAAAAAAGAATCAACATAACAACCCAGTAAACCAAAAACATTACACAACATTTTATAACGTTATATAACGTTAAATAACGTTAAATAACGTTTCTCTAAGGCTCCTTACTATGGCATAACGTTCTATGAAATTTTATAGCGTTATTTTGACGTGAAATAACGTTTTTTTGTTAGCTGGGAAGTCTGTCCGGTAACCTGAAGTAACTCAGCACACGTTGCTCCTGACTCAGTCCGCCCCCCCCCCAAACCTGCTCCCCCACCCACCACCTCTCCCCACCTGACCTGAAGCTATCAACAACATGTCGGCACCTCCCCCCACCCCTCCCCACACACACACTGCAGCAGCCTCTCCCAGCCAGGGTCGGCTTAGTGTTAGTGACTCGGCATGTCAGGGGCCACCTGTGAAAACCCAGACCATGGAGGGGTGGAGTGGTTTGGGTGTAAGAGGGTATCCCAGCTAACAAAAAAACGTTATTTTACGTCAAAATAACGTTCTAAAACTGTATATAACGTTATGCCACAGTGAGGAGCCTTAGAGAAACGTTATATAACGTTAAATAACGTTACAAAATGTTGTATAACGTTTTTTGTTTACTGGGTATAGGTAGGGCAGCTGTAGAAGCCACAGAGGAAGCCAACACCCACATCGTGTAACCCTGTGTAACTCAACATGAGAGTGGGTCCTGCTGTGTATAACAGCGCAGACATGTATGTCCCAATAATTAAGTGAATGAGGTTCTAACTGTAAATCTTTTAGATTTAACCCAAATATAACACTATTGGATAAATTCTTCCTCCCCAAACCTTAGAGCAAAGTTTAACATTAAAACAACATATATATATATATACATATATATATATATATATATATATATATATATATATATATATATATATATATATATATATATATATATATATGCATAAACAAACAGGGGGAGGGGCTCGTGTGTATGAAACCTGATTATGAAACCACATTACGTAGCCACCAAATCAAGCGGCAACAATGTAAAGCTACCATATGAAGCCATGATAGGAAGCTACATTATCAGGAAACAATATATGAAGACACATCATATTATGAAGCCACATTATGAAGCCACATTATGAAGCCATTATATCAAGCCACAACCCAGCCAGCAAGGTTTTTTTATTAGCTGGGCATATGATACCACAATATGATACCACATTATGAAGCCACATTATAAAGCCATAATGTGAACCACAATATGAAGCCACAATATGAAGCCGCATTATCAAGCCACAATATCAAGCCACAATATCAAGCCACAATATCAAGCCACAATATCAAGCCACAATATCAAGCAACAATATGAAGCCAAATTATGAAGCCGCAATATCAAGCCACAATTTGAAGCCACAATATCAAGCCACAATATCAAGCCACATTACAAAGCCAGACTAAAAAGCCACACTGTTAAACCACATTATAAAGCCATATTATGAAGCCAGAATATGAAGTCACATTATGAAGTCACAATATCAATGTCAAGCCACAATTCCAAGCCATATCTTATACCCATTATGAAGGCACATAATGAAGCCACAATATCAAGCCACAATATCAAGCCACAATATCAAGCCACAACCCAGTAAACAAATAGCGTTATACACCATTTTATAACGTTATATAACGTTATATGTCAACGTTTTTCTAAGCCTCTTTAATATGAAATAATGTTATGTAAAATTTAAAACGTTATTTTGACGTAAAGTAACGTTTTTTTGTTAGCTGGGAATATCAAGCCACAATATCAAGGCACCTTGTGAAGCCAGCAACCAAAAGATAATGATACATGAGAAGGCACAGGGCCCGCAGGCAATATTGTCTGGCACATTCTATGTCAAAATGAGGAGCCATAGAGAGACGTTATATAATGTAGTATGACGGGATTTTGTTTAATAGGATGTATGTACCTGTAGTTAAACAGTAGGGGGTCGTCTGCACTGAGCCGCGCGCATCATGCTTTCTGTCTGACAGCATACTTCATTGAAAAAGTATAACATTTTAAAATCATTGAATGAATCTTAAAAAACTAATTTGTATTTATGTGTCCTAAATTTGCAGCCAAGCACAAAAAAAATACATGATCAGTATATACAAAGGATTTTGTAAACGCATATTATGGATTTGCACTCATACATATTTTTCCACCCTATAATACTAAAAAAAAAGGAAATAAGAAGACATTATTCTTGATTCCGTAAAGCCCTTGTACAAGTTTTTCATGTGCTTATATATTGATAAGGACTTCACTGTAAAAGACTCTTAATGTGGCATAAAGTAGACGTAATGAAGGAGCTACGCGAGCCCTAAGTGGCTTAAGCCGTCAAGAGCCAGCGAGCACTTTAATCCAGTGTGTCCTTTATCATCAATATGCATAAATAGCAGCCCTGATGAGTAACTCGCCAGTGCTGCATTTAGGCATCAATGCGACCATGCAGGGTTGATACGTTCCCAAAGGGTCGGCATGATGTATGAATGCAGCCCTGGCGAGTTACTCGCCAGGGCTGCATTCATACATCATGCCGACCAAGGACATTGCACATTAAAGCACCATGCGGCCCTTAATGGTGTAAGGCAGCCGTACATGCTGCTCCATGTTAGGGGAAGCCCCACACTGTAATATGTGTCATATTTTATAGATTGTGATATTGATATGTTTCCTAGTCAAAACCTTCCTTACTGAGTCTATCATGATCCCCTGAGGGCCTTATGAAGCATCTTTATTTACAGTACCAAAGATCCTATAACCCAGATAACAGAAAAACGTTATTTTAGGTCAAAATAACGTTTTAAATTTTACATAACGTTATGTCATACTATAGAGCCTTAGAAAAACGTTGACATATAACGTTATATAACGTTATAAAATGGTGTATTACATTATTTGTTTACTGGGTATACGCTATAAGCTTATATAATTCTTGTTACAAGGGCCTTTAATAGTAAGAAAGCATTCTTATTGACATTGCCAAGGACATTGTAAGGGCAATATAAAACCATTCTTTCTGAATCTATCGAGGCCCCGCTGAAGGCCCTTATAAAACCATTCTTACTGCTTGTACCTTACTGAGTGTATTAAGACCAATCTAACGCCCCAATTACCCCATAACTGACATTACAAATGACTCTGTAGGGCCTAATGGCCTTACGAGCCATAACTGACTGAAGCATTGACCTTCTTAGGGCATTATGAAGCCATCTTTATGAATAGTACCAAAGAATACATTATTTAACATAAAAAAAACGTTTTTTGAAACTTTATATAACGTTATGCCATAATAAGGAGCGTTATATAATGTTGTATAACGTTTTTTTGTTTCTGGGTAAGCAATGAGCCTGAATATAAGCTGTACGCTCATACAATCCTTGCTATAAGGAACCTTCCTTTCTGACATTACAAGGGACCTTGTAAGGGCCTTATAAAACCTTCCATACTGAGTGTATCAAGGCCCTTGTGAAGGTCCCATGAAGGGCCCATAAAGGACAAAGACCCTAAAAGCAATGAGCCCTCTACTATTATAAAATCCTTGCTATAAGGAACCTTCCTTCCTGGCATTACTAAGGACCTTGTAAGGGCCTTATAAAACCCTCCATACTGAGTGTATCAAGGCCCTTCTGAAGGCCCCATAAAGGACATTACCATCTAACGTCCCTATTACCCCATCGGGCGGCCGCCGCGATTGTCCAAAGTAATAAACCCTGACGAGCCGCGGCGGCAAATGACAGATGAACGATAACAAAATAGATCTCTTCCCGTCCGCCTCTTTTTGTCCCCTGCGCCGCCGAGAAGCCTTAACCCTTTAAGGATAGCACGTCGCTATAAGATGATATTTGTTGTCATGATGGACCAATGTAGCCCCGGCGAGTAACTCGCTGGTGCTGCATTGGTGCATCATGCCAACCCTTTGGGAGTGTCTCAACCCCTTAGGGCTGGCATGATGCTTGAATGCAGCACTGGTGAGTTCTCAACAGTGCTGCATTCAAGCATCATGCCGACCAAGGGCTTGATGCATTAAGGCATCATGCCGTCCTTAAAGGGTTAACGAGGTAGGGTAATGGGAACGACTAATGATTCCTCGGGGAGTGTCTTGGGAATCAAGCATGGCGGTAACAGGGGGAGACGGATGGGGTACCATCTAGGTCGGGTATATCCGCGTTATGCTGTGAGAAACTGTTCTCATGACCTAGTCAATGCGTTGATACATAACTGTAGTGGTTGAATAAGTGCATGGGTCTTAAATAAGCGCAGGTATTGAATACCCTGTAAACAAAAAACGTTATACAACATTTTATAACGTTATATAACGTTAAATAACGTTTCTCTAAGGCTCCTCACTATTGCATAACGTTAAATGAAATTTTATAACGTTATTTTGACGTAAAATAGCGTTTTTTTGTTAGCTGGGTCATAATTATGACTGTCATGATGCATGAACGCAACCCTGCTGTGTAAATCACAAAGGTTGCATTCATGCATCATGACAACCTCATTGTCGTTTTTACTCTCCCCCCATTATGAAAGTATATTAAGTCCTTATTGAGTTGCTACCCTCTGGAGAATTGTATCATTATGGATGGCCACAGACAGACAGGCAGACAGACAGGGCATGTGTGACTCATAAGGTAGGATGAGCCCCATGGTCATTGAGCTTGGAGACTAGAAAAATGGATACTTTCCCGGCTGACAAAAAAAACGTTATTTTACGTCAAATAACATTATAAAATTTCATATAACGTTATGCCATAGTAAGGAGCCTTAGAGAAACGTTATTTAACGTTATATAACGTTATAAAATGTTGTATAACGTTTTTTGTTTACTGGGTATGGTCATTGAGCTAGAGACTAGAAAAATGGATACTTTTATCATGAGAAAATCCGCGGAACGGGGATGTTTTTAAAACTGAGGTTCATGCCTAGCATGGTAGTATAGTTTGAAGTGTAACCCAACTAACCAAATAAACGCTTGTTTTACATCAAATAACGTTTTTAACGTTTTTTAACGTTTTGCCACAATAAGCAGCCATAGAGAATCGTGTTATTACGTTGTATAACGATTTTTGTTAACTGGGAATTGAATACAGGCAGTCCCTTTTCTCTGCTTTATCTTTCCAAAATGCCAATTCTTGGTAAGCCTACTTATAATCATATGCCAAACTTGAATCTTAATATAACGCCCACGACCAAAAGGATGTGCTTTCCAAAGATGTCAGCAGTTCTCTTAAAAGCAGGTCCATAAAATCGGCGATTTCACCATAAAATGGGTGATAATTTCACTCCAAAGTCCATGGAAAGGGGGTATATTTGAACCCCAAGAATGAGGATGGTGTCAGTATAGGTTGTATAGACAGGACCAGATTCTGAAGTCAGTGAGCGACATATTGGTGGTCAGGTAACCAGCCCTGTGCACACAGATGACTAACTCGATATGTAAATACTGACTGCGGTGGAGCAACACGTTACGTCACCCGTGTATTACATTGTCCTGTTACACCAGTCCGTTTGACGACCGCTAATAATGGTCGGCGTGTGATACATGTATAAATAATCATCTATAATCATCCATGCCACCTGAGCATGGCTAGGGTACATTCACCATGAGTCGGACACATCCCAGTAAACAAATATCGTTATACACCATTTTATAACGTTATATGTCAACGTTTTTCTAAGGCTCTTTAGTATGAAATAACGTTATGTAAAATTTAAAACGTTATTTTGACGTAAAATAACGTTTTTTTTGTTAGCTGGGATACCCTGAGCTGGACACTGATAATTCCAATCATCTATATATGACAAGAAAAGAAAAAGAAAACACTTCCCAGCTAACAAAAAAAAGTTATTATATGTCAAAATAACGTTCCAAAACTGTATATAACGTTGTGCCATAGTGAGGAGCCTTAGAGAAACGTTATATAACGTTAAATAACGTTACAAAATGTTGTATAACGTTTTTTGTTTACTGGGTTCCCAGCTCACTGGAAAATGTTATTACGTCGAAATAACGTTTTTAACGTTATATAACGTTTTGCCACAATCAGGACCCATAGAGAAACGTTATATAACGTTTTTTGTTTACTGGAACACCGATATATCTAATTATTACTGTATGATAAGACTTGTATTGGCAATTTGTTAGAAAAAATGCCACTTAAACTCTACTATTGTGCACAAATAAATAGATTAGAATGTTTGAATAACCCAGTAAACAAAAAACGTTATACAACATTTTGTAACATCATTTAACGTTATATAACGTTTCTCTAAGGCTCCTTACTATGGCATAACGTTATATACAGTTTTAGAACATTATTTTGACGTAAAATAACGTTTTTTTGTTAGCTGGGAAGCACATATTCTCAGTGTGTGTTCGACTCAAGGTGAATCTACCCTAGTGCGTCAGTAACATAGAATAATATATTAATGGGAGTATGTGCGATTTCCAGAACACCAGTACTACCAATATTTACCCCATGAATCACATACCGTAAAACTTCGCGTATTAGCCGCGGCTAGTACGCGAATCAAATCGGTAGTGTGGCTTATAGGATCGGCCCAGGGTCGGGATGCGGCTTATACGCGAGTTTTTGCCACTATGATACAGTTCGAAAAAATCGGCACATTCAGATTGCCAGTGCGGCTTATAGGATCGGCCGTAACTCAGGGTGCGGCTTATACGTGAGTTAGGCTTATACGCGAGGTTTTACGGTACACACTGTAGGCACTGCAGTGCAGGGACACAGGAGTGACAGAAAGGGGGAGAGGGTGGAGAGGGGGAGCGGGAGGGAGGCAGGGGTGGGGGCCCAGTAAACAAATAACGTTAGACACCATTTTATAACGTTATATAACATTATATGTCAACGATTTTCTAAGGCTCTTTAGTATGGCATAACGTTATGTAAAGTTTAAAACGTTATTTTGACGTAAAATAACGTTTTTTTGTTATATAGCTGGGGCAGGGGTGGGGGAGCGATGGATCATAGAGATATCATGGACATCATCACAGTAGTAGTGCATATCGCTATGCCTGGAACGAGAGGGGAGAGTAACATAGCTGGAAAAACTAGTTAAGATAAACAATTAGAAATTAGAATTTTCTTTAAATAAGTCGTTTGTCCACCAGACGAGATTATTTCTTTTAGTTTCTTGAGAGGAGAATAATCATTTTTGGCTGTTCATGTCCCCATTATTGCCAATATTTACCCCATGAATTGCAAACATTTTCAGCACAGGGAGAAAAGGGTGAAATAGAAGAGGGGAGAGAGGGGGAGAGGGAAGGGGTAGGGAGGCGGGGTGACAGAGGAGGGACTTAATTGTGGCTGTGTCTCATGAGATCGGGCCAATGCGAACGTCTTTTAACTGGGTGCAATCTTTGATGGCCTGACAGAAAACGGTTTATTTAGGGCAGGTAAAGTTATATATGGAGATGTAACCACCCCAGCTAACAAAAAAAACGTTATTTTACGTCAAAATAACGTTTTAAATTTTACATAACGTTATGTCATATTAAAATGCCTTAGAAAAACGTTGACATATAACGTTATATAACGTTATAAAATGGTGTATAGCATTATTTGTTTACTTGGAGGGAGGTGGGAGCGATGGCCTGGATCATAGAGATATCATAGACATCACAGTAATAGTGTATATATATCTCTATGCCTGGAGGAAGAGGGGAACGTAACATAGGAGGAAGCTGTTCTGACATAGCTAAAAATAATTTTCTTATGAACTCGAGTGCAGCACAAATAAGATACAAAATAAACTAGTTTAGAAAAACAATTAGAAATTAGAATTTTCTTTAAATAAGTCGTTTGTCCACCAGACGAGATTATTTCTTTTAGTTTCTTGAGAGGAGAATAATCATTTTTGGCTGCTCATGTCACCATTATTGCCAATATTTACCCCATGAATTACAAACACATTTTCAGCACAGGGAGAAAAGGGTGAAATAGAAGAGGGGAGAGAGGGGGAGAGGGAAGGGGGAGGGAGGCGGGGTGACAGAGGAGGGACTTGTGGCTGTGTCTCATGAGATCGGGCCAATGCGAACGTCTTTTGATTGGGTGCAATCTTTGATGGCCTGACAGAAAACGGTTTATTTAGGGCAGATAAAGCTATATATGGAGATGTAACCACCACCATTTTCTTTGTGAGGTAGTCGTGGCGTGTGATTAATCCCAACACGACATTCCTAATATGACCAAAGGTGAGTTCAAATTTCCCTCCTCAGGTGGGGGCCAGGTCATGTGATCCAAATCTTTTTTTCCCAGGGTACTTGATATAAAGTCAGGACAGGAAAAACTCACCACCATTTTCTTTATTTTATCCCTTACATATCAAATATTTTTCTTAAATCTTCTTTTTTATGATGACACAGATGGCTGGTCAAAGATGGCACACGATCAAATTGGCACCCAGTCAAAAGCATTCACATTGGCCTGATTTCATGAGACAAAGCCTTGTTCGACCCACAGCTCCTATCCTCATGAACATTTTGCGTGGCAACTAATGTCAAGTTGTGGCTGCTCCCTACCCTCACCTACACTCACGTCCCCTCACGTCCCCTCACGTCCCCTCACGTCCCCTCATGTCCCCTCACGTCCCCTCACGTCCCCTCACGTCCCCTCACGTCCCCCCTCACGTCCCCTCACGTCCCCTCACGTCCCCTCACGTCCCTCACGTCCCCCCCACGTCCCCTCACGTCCCCTCACGTCCCCCCTCACGTCCCCTCACGTCCCCTCACGTCCCCTCACGTCC